>CM067514.1:30649764-30652264 GCA_034509495.1 Acestrorhynchus altus
GAATTTTAAAGACTTTATCCTGCCTCTGTTTGAGTAACTGTATCTACTGTCCAGGTAAGTCATTCTACTACAATCTGGAGCTTTGCTGCGAAGATTTGATTGCATTCTGAGATTAGCTTTAATGCAGTCAGGTGATCGCCTCACCTCATCCCCAAACTCCCAAACTCATCACTGCTCCACAGCTCAATGCTGGTGGGCTTTATACCCCTCTAGCCCACACCTTGCATTAGGTGCTGCGATATCAATCAAAGTTTATTTTTACAACAAAATAGTTGTCACAAAGCAGCTTTACAGAAATCCAGGTCCAAGCCTCAGTTGAGCAGCCAGCAGCAACAGTGGCAGAGAAATCCCTCAGACTAGAAGAACCAAGGCTCAAGAGAGGAACCCATCGTCCTCTGGTTGACACCAGATAGCATAGACATAGGCATTAAAAGTTGTCAAAGAACAGAGAAGTATAGCTAGCAGTAAATGTAATGTGAATGTACTAAGTTATGTGGGAATAGAAGTGTGAGTAGGATACAATAGGTTCATGTTTATCTGCTCCAGATAAATTTTAAACATTGTTGTGTGGTAACTGATAAGCAGTCACAATGTTTCTTCTGAGCTCACAGCCATCCTTCTCAACCATTCAAACACAAATAGTTATAAATGATATATTCCACTATTCTGTAACATTTCCTTGTAGGTATTCTGCGGAGGCCAACACCATGATGCATTCGTGCTCTTGCTGTCAGGAACAGAGCACCAGCAAGAGACAAGTGGAGCTGCTTTGCCCTAATGGAGCTACGGTCAGCTTCTCATATGTCTATATCGAGTCATGTGGCTGTGAGAAGACAGAATGCCAATCAGCTCAGAGACGTAGAAGGAACGTCAGAAGGAACTCTGACCACACAAGAACATCTGCTTAATCGATGACCAATACAGAAATCATATTAAACTCTAACCCTAACCCTTTTCTCTCGAATAGTGTGAACATTTTCCTCTTATGTCTTTTCCTCAAACCTGCATGAAAAAAGACATACATTAATATTATTGTTTTGAGAATGCCTTAAACGCATGTCACTCTGAGAAAGTTAGGGTGTGATGTATGGTGAATGTGCATATGAATAAATTCACTTCATTCTTGTCTTTTAGTTCTCAATAAACTGTTGCAATATAAAGGAACTTTACAGGTTTGATTTTTTTTTCACTTAAAATATAAAAATATATCATTAGAATAAATGCAAATAAACCAAAAATTAATGTGTCCACCTGTGAAACACTATATAACAAGAGAATGGTGTTCTTACACACACATGCACACCAACAGCAATCACAGTATAGTTTATTTGTGTTTATTGTGTGCAGTTTATTTTAACAAACCATCTATTACTGCCTATTAACAGCTTTACAGATCATCTTCTCAATGCACTAAGTCTTGCTCAGTACTAAGTATGTCTGTAAGAGAAATATGAAAAGATAATGTTTGCACTCATGCTTGTAGACTTCTGCGAAACCAAAGAGTCAGTCACACACAATGTGTTTTTAAATGAATCCATATATGGCAACATCCATGAGATCAAGAGCATTAATAAAAACAATCATACAGAGAAACAAAGGTGGAAATCTCAATTATTATTTATATTAAAAGCAAAAAAATCAAGAGAAAAGATATATTTTAAAACTTTGGCATTCTGCAGCAAACCAATTTCACGCTTGCAAACATAAACGAGGACCTGTAGCTAAGAAAATCAGGGACAGTTGTATAGATTGTATTCACTGATCATGGACAATGGAAAAATGAACATTTCTAAAATGGTACTTTATAGTAGAAAACTTAATTTTTGGGTAAGTCAACATAAGATTTCATTCCAGGTACTTCTTGAGCATGGCTGTTGGCCCACAGAATTTGTTTAAATGATGTAGAAAAATAAAAATCTGGGAAAAAAGATATATCTCTTTTTTTCTGGGGGGTTTTTTGCTGTGTTTTTTTTTACAGTGACGATATGCAGCAATTTTAATTACAATCCAGTATTTGTCCATAGTTACTTACTTCCACTTCCATTTATATGGCACCTTTCAAGGATGCTTTACAATCTACAGTCAACCAACTCAGAGAAGTGTAGTCAATCACACACAGCGTACTCTCGACAAGAAATGACTGAATGATAGAGACTCGAACCAAATGGACTTAAACCATATGGTGCAAACTGTACCAACTTGGTGAACTACTGGAAATGAAGGGTGAACAGTTTGTAGGTTTCCTAACAAGGCACCTCTTTTGACCTCTCTTAGAAGTCCACTAAACTGAGGTCAACATTATACAAACATGACTGGGGTGGTCATTGAGGCTTGTTTACAAATGTGAAATCAGTGTATAATTACAGGATTTCATTAAAAGTTCAGTTGGTCAAGCAAAACGGCAGAAAACAAGCCATACAGAATCATAAAGTCTGAAAGAAATTCAACATATAACCAGTAAACCACTGGATACGTCAGATAACATTTGCAAACCTTGCGT
>CM067514.1:30657264-30685911 GCA_034509495.1 Acestrorhynchus altus
AGTTCCCTGTACTCGCTGACCTGATCATCAGAGGCCAATGATCACAGAATAATCAGATAACTTCTGGAGGTGGCAGGTTGGTGAGCTGTGCATGAAGTGAGCAGTGTACAAGGTGAATAGGAATGGTGCCAAGACTGTTCCCTGAGGGGCCCCTGTGCTGCTGACCACCTTGTCAGACAGAGAGTCTTATGCACCTACATGCTATAGTCAGTTGGTGACGTAGTCCAGTATCCAATTTGACAGGTGACTGTCCACACCAACATGTTCTAGCTTGTCCTTCAGCAACCCAGGCTGTATGGTGTTAAAGGCACTGGAGAAGTGGAAGAATGTAATTCTCACAATGAACCCAGTAGAAGTAGAAGACAAATGACAGCATCATCTACCCTGACACCAGGCTGGTAGGCAAGCTGAAGAGGGTTCATGGATGTGTGTGGAGATGTGTAAGGACCAGCCTCCCCAGTAACTTCATCAGATTAAAAGTCAGTGCCACTGGCCTGTAGCTGTTGAGGTCCTTGATGTGTGCATGTACCACACAAGATGTTTAACAGCTGTGGTACTCGTTCCAACTTCAGGCTCATGTTGAACATGTGCTCAAGTACCCAGCACAGCTGATCTGCATGAGTGGAACTATAGCATCCAGACCTGCAGCTTTCTTCATCTTGATTTTTCTTTGATTATTCCTCACCTGTGGCATTGTGACAGACTACAGTAGGAAGTCGGGTGCACTTAATAATAAACTGTGTATTGAAGATACGAGTAAAATAAATTATATTGGGCAGATATAATCTGCCTCTGCTAGACATGTCATGAAACATGAGAACAGTGTGGATTTCTTTTTAGCATCACACAACAAAAAAGCAAAGAGCATGTGTTTGTAATATGTTCAATTTCATTTGCCTTATATGATATTGCACATCCTGCAATGTGACTATGCTGCATCCACACATTGCAATGACTATAATAAACCAACAAATTGTGCATTCCTATCTTTTACATCTGCTTTGTTTTTTAATAGATAAATATTTATTTCCATTTCTCAATCCACATATTTTGTATTGGCTTGGTTACACTCTAAACTACGTAAAACAAAGTCTGAATATACCTGGACCACAGTGATGCTGAGGCGACCCACTGTCCCGATGGAGCCACCGTACTGAAGCTGCTGAGCAGCCTGAGCATCCATCTGCACCTGCTGTTGTTGTTGGGTGGGGGTGATCCTCAGGAAATCCTGGGGTAATTCCCCAATATACACCTGCTCAAACAGAGAGTGAGTGGGGATGAGGGGGAGACAGGGGGATGATTAGAAATCAATTCAAATATTAAAACTTCAGTTCTCTCTTCTTTTCTCCTCTTTGTGACCAAAAGGTTGATGGTTTGATTATCTGAACTGACAGGACACCAATGAAGTGCCCCTGAGCAGGGCAGCTGCAAATATCTGTGCAAGTGGTTCTTCCTTGCTTTTTTCTAAAACTAAGTCTATTTACCAGTAGTTTGCCATCCAATGCAGTAACAGCCTCTACTGTCTTGGAAAAGCTTTACACTTGATGTTGGAACACTTTTGTGCAGGAAATTTGACTACATAAATCTTGCAAGATTATTAGTTCTGCCATTTCAGCACAATCTTAAGGTATTGGATTGCTCCATCACTCCAGAGAACCCCACAGCCCAAAGCAGTAGGGCTACTCTAAAACCCATGGTTCACAGTATGCACACTGATCAAAAACCCTTGTTGTGAAGTGAGGTTATCTTAATGCAGCTAAATTCAGATATAAAGATTAATAGATTCTTTAAAGGGAGTGTCTGTATATGGGTTATTCTGTCTATTTATCTTCTGAAATAAAATGTTTATTGCAGTGTTCAGGTCATAAAGTCAAAACTCAATTTGTGCTAACATAGCTCTTTCTTGTTACAGCTTGCTAGAGGTGGCATATAGTGCTGATGGCACGTTAAGAAGTGATAAGAGCATTTTTATAGATATATTTATAAATGACATTATTTATTATTTAACACTCTATATTTCCTCCTTATATACACTCATTAGATGAAAAAGACCACTAACAGTAGGAATATTATAGTATTATTTCTTACCCTCTGGACATGGTATTTGAGCAGATTCATTGAGAGATAATTGATAAATTGTCAACTTAATCCCAATAGGCCTAACTCTAGATTATTAGTTTAGAAAATATAAAAATACAAAAATAGAGATGCTATAGACTTCAACATCCTGAGCTACAGGCAGAATTACAATACCATTTTGTATTATAATCCTCTAAACTTGGCATTTGAGCAAACTGATTGAGATCCAATAGCCTTAACTGCTTAGTCCGCAATAGATAATCAAATAGTCTGTTTGGTTCTGACACTAGAATAATAAAATAGACATAACTGACCATCAAAATCATTGCAAGACAAAGTACCCTGCAATTATTCTATACTTACATAAACCCTGTACATGGATTACTTTCATGTATTCCATGTACTGCAGAAAGTTCATGAGGGAAAAATGCTGAGTAGACACTTATCTATTTAAGTCAAAATGACCCTCCTAGGGTGTGAAAACAACCCATTGTTACAGTGCCATTGGTTCAGAAGGCCTTGTCTAAGTTCCTGGTTTGGGTATTAAACCCAAATCTCTTTTTCAAAAAACTTACTTTTGGATTGGGAATTCTCAGGCTGAGATATTGCACTTAGACAAAGTCTCTCAGTTTGACTTTCTGTGATTGGCTTTCGGCTTGTACACACTTACTTTTGTCCAGTATTTTTCAACAATTAAACCTGGACTCATCTTTTGCCAAGACTCTTTATTCTTACAAAGCTGTAGCTTTTTCAATTACTTTTGATATAGTATACCAAACAATATGCACGTTGTAATATTAAAAGCTATACTTTTATTTTAAGTAAATGAAGAAAAAAAAAACTAAAAAAACTAAAATTGTATTATGTATGTAGTCTCAAACCCCTCCTTGAACTGCAACCTTACCGTGGTGGAGGGGTTTGAGTGCCAGAATGATCCAAGGAGCTATATTGCCTGGAGGTTTTATCCCCATGTCAGGGTTTTCCATGGCAAACAGGTCCAAGGTGATGGGCCCGACCAAGAGCAGTTCAAAAACCCCAATGAAAGATCATAAAGGCCCCACAATTTCGCCCGGTACGGCACAACCGGGGCCCCACCCTGGAGTCAGTCCTGGAGTCGGGGCTCGGGTGCGAGTGCCTGGTGCCAGAAGAGGCAACGTGGGCCAGTCCTCCTGTGGGCCCACCACCCACAGAGGATACCATTCGGGTCAGGTGCCTTGTGGATTGGGTGGAGGTCGAGGGTGGGGTCCTTGGCCGGCCCGATTCCAGGACACATCAACTAACTGCTAAATTCTGCTACAGTTACAGATTGTCCATAAGTCCATGTATATAAGTACAGTGTATAGTACAGTGTATACAGTGTATAAATACAGTGTATACAGTATTGTCCATAACGAATACCATGTTCGAGCATAGGGGTATCCATAAGTGCACTTGGCACCAGGCCCTGGGCCGAAGATCAATGATAGACTTTGTTACCTTAGCTATCGGCCCTATGTCTTGGACACTCGGGTGAAGAGAGGGGCGGAGCTGTCAACCGAACACTGTTTACAGCGCAGGTGGGGAGCTGTTGACCTAGACTGGGTATATGGTTGAGTGGTGGAAGGAATAGTTTGAGGATCTCCTCAATCCCACTGTCATGTCTTCCAATGAAGAAGGTGAGGCTGAGGACTCTGAGGTGGATAAATTTATGTTCAGAACTTCTAGGAGCAGCCAGGGGCCCGGAGGGAGTCTGGTTTGGGAACCACAGGATATCGTCTCTGCTTTTTGCAGATGATGTTGTCCTGTTGGCTTCTTCGAGCCAGGACCTTCAGCAGGCACTGGAGCAGTTCGTAGCTAAGTGTGAAGCGGTACTGTATAAGTACATTGTATTGTATATTGTATTGTATTGTATATATTCCCTGTATAAGTACAGTGTATACAGTGCACAGTGTCAGTGCCCCCACTGTACAGTGGCCTTCCTTTCCTTAATTTCCCTGAGGGAACCCTCCCAAGGGATCAGTAAAGTTATATCCTATCCTTCTATCCTAATAAATGACAGTGTATATAAGTACATTGTATATAACAATGACAGTGTATATGAGTACAGTGTATAATACGACAGTGTATATAAGTACAGTGTATATAAGTACATTGTATATAATAATGACAGTGTATATAAATACAGTGTATAGTACAGTGTATACAGTGTATAAATACAGTGTATACAGTGCACAGTGTCAGTGTCCCCGCTGTACAGTGGCCTTCCTTTCCTTAATTTCCCTGAGGGAACCATCCCAAAGGATCAATAAAGTTATATCCTATCCTTCTATCCTAATAAATGGCAGTGTATATAAGTACAGTGTATATAATAATGACAGTGTAAATACGTACAATGTATATAATACTGACAGTGTATATAAGTACAGTGTATATAATAATGACAGTGTACTGAAATGAAAGGCCCTGTGCGGATTCTCTCGCCTGTTCAGCAGTAACTCAGTCTCCAGTCTCAAGTCTCAGTCTGTCTTAGTGTCAGTGTCCCCGCTGTGCTGGTTCGGCTCACCTGTCCCCGCTGTGTGCTGACTGTTGTCGCCATTTCAGCCGCAGAAGTAAGAGTTTGAGGATCAGGCAGGTGATTAATGTAAACACTGAGCTCTTCGTCGGTGACTGCAGGGAGGAAATTGCGCTGCTCTCTGCTGCCACCTACTGGCTGCAGCCGGTTCTGCTTCCCTGTGCACTTCTTTATTTATATTTTTCTTATTATATTTATACAGTATGATGTTTTTTTCATAATGTGATGCACGGCTGCAGTCCATTCGATTGTTAGTTACTTTAGGAAGTGAACAGATTACGTTTCCTTATCTGACGTCACAGGATTACAAGGTTACAACTAAGGTACCCCAGCAACCACCTTAGAAACCACCTGAGATACAGCAGCAACCACCTTGTCACCGAGACCATGCAACACTACAGTACCTATTAAGCATCCATAATACAATCACCCATAGTGACTTCCCAAACACACCATAGCAACCACTGGGGAAGGTATAGCAATCACTTAGCAACACCATAACAATGACCTTTGCCTCCTTGACCACCTCTGTGACCCATGCATGGCTAACTGCATTAAGAAAAGCTGCAGTCAAGCTGTCTGAAATACAAAGTGACCACAACACCAGGTGATTGTGTTGGTATGTGTACATTGGGGGGGGCACAACCTCTTTCTGTTTCCTATTGACTATAACTGCTTTATACTGCCCTCTAGTCTTCCATTCCACACTCTACAGTCTCATACTGCAGATTCTTTCTGCCAGGATTGTGGCCTAGGCTGAACCAAAATAGATACTATTAGACATTCAGTGTGGTGTAGATTTCAGTGCAGAATTTTTGTTTCTTTAAAAATTAGCAGTTTCTTCTCTTGAGTCTTTCTTCCTTTCAGAGGTTTGAGCAAACGCGCCATTCTTTAATCTTTTTTAACTGCTTATTATAGTCCTGGACAATTGAGCAGACATTCTGGGAAAGGAGAGGATTTGGCTGGAACTGCTGCTGAAAGTAGGCTGACCTTCCCCTGCAGAGCACAGATTTAACCAGCACTAAGAACCTAACACAACACCTCTACACACACCTACTCTATTGTGATTTACAAGCCTGACCTGTCTCGCTCACTGCAACTGATGACACACCCTGTCACACAATTCTGATGGAGTGCATTCATTTATTACACAAATTAATAACAAAACCAGTTTTAACACAATTTGACCTTTGACATTTAGTGATTTTAAACAAGGATATTGAATTACTAAAAGCCTGTGTGAGCCAAAGGTTTGCACACAGATGATGTCTATGAATGTTATTTTTGTAACCTTATAGAAAATTTGATTTAGAAATGTGCAAGGATGGAACCGTGCTTGCAGACTGTTGCAGCACTCCCGTTTGTGTTTTATCAAACTCTATAACTCCTCCCTTAATATGTGACCACTATGAACCACTACAGTTAATCTGCTTTTGTGCAATAATGAGGTGCAATATTTTAAACACATTTTAAACTACTTTACACAAAATGATTTTCAGAGTCCTTCAGAATATGAAGTCCATTTATGTTAGAAGGGTGCCTACAGAGTGTTACAAGTCAAAGTTCCCCAAGGCGGACTAAGCGGAAAATTATTATATTTGTAACAGGATCACAGTTAGATTCTTTCACTACAACAGTAATGTAATACGGGTTGGTAGATTGCTGTGAAATCAACCACAATTTCAAACTATTGCTGATTAGATAAAGCTAAAATTATTTTTTGATGATTGCTTCATGATTCACAGACAGCTCTTACACATGAAACGCTGTTGACTGTTAAACAACTGTTTATATTTATTAGCTATATTATAATAGTTCATATTCCTTATAAGCTCTGCATGTTGCCATGGTATCGATACTGGCTCCCAGTTTCTGATGGTCTGACCTGTATCTCTTCAGATGTTTCTCTGCCATATCTATGTGATACTAGGGTGGGCAAATCAATCCAAATATTGGTATTATCAATACCAACCAGTATTGGTATTACATCAACACTTTTCTGTTTCTCTAAGTAAAGAACTAACATTACATCATGCATTGGGGTAAAATTAGTTATGCATTGTCAGTGGTATGGCTGAATATAAGAACCCTTGTGTTAACTGTGAAAGGGATGCTTCATGATCCCTTCATGACATCGCAGAGCTGCAAGCACAGCTTGGCAACAGAAGTTTAGCATTTTCTCTTTGGCTCAGCAGTGCACTAACACCATCTATAGTTTAACAGTTATTTCTTCTTAGGCACTTTATAAATGTACAGATCATATGTTTACAGATGCTCCATTGGTCAATGGGTTGAAATGTTATACATTTCCATCTGGATCACATCCGTTTACAAAGAGATATGACTCCTTGCTTGTTTTATGAAAATAAAAAAAAAAATAAAAAACCAGTTACAAAATAACAGTAAATGAAATATTAATTACTCATATCAAACACGATTTCTTTTTGCTCATTATAAAATATAGCTTTTATTATATATAAATACAGTTGTTATGTTGTATATAATAGAAAGCAGAAACTACAGTCATTTTATTATTACATGTTGTTCACCACTTGATGAATAAATACATAAACTAAAAATGTATTAATAAAAAGTATCTGTATCAGTATCTGTGACATTGACCCTGTATTTACTTGGTATCAGATGAATACCAAATTTAGCAGTATCACACACCACTACTTGACACTCTATGTGTACAACACGTAGAATTTCAACAAGAATAAATGAATGTGACATAACCACACGTTCTGTCAGCAACCACACCTAACATTCCTGTGCTGTGAAAGATACTAGTGTGTGTAAGAGCTGCTTTTCGATGTGTGGTCTTTCAGGAAAGTCAGGATTCTGAGTGGCCTTGTTCCTTCCTGTTGGGGGAGGAGTTCAGACACTTCCTCATCTGACTACATACGTCCGGAAGGCAGTTCTCCAAACTGCGTAAACAGTAAGGTAAGACACAGAATAACATAATAACACATATAATAACATAATAAGACACAATACAGGATAATATAATAAGACATAATAATAATGACACAATACAGAATAGCATCTCAGCACTTGAGTGTCAAATTTCACCTTGTATGTAACACATTTATTTTTCACCTGGTATGTATTTCACCTTGAATGTATTTCAGCCTGTATGCATTTGTTTAATTATAGTGTTTAAGTGTATATTTAAGTGCACTGTTTAAGGGTAGTGTTGAAGAGTAGTGTTTAATGGTAGTGTTACGTGTACATTTAAGTGCATTATTTAACTGTAGTGTTTAAGTGTATATTTAAGTGTAGTATTTAAGTGCAGTGTTTAAATGTATATTTAAGTGCAGTGTTTAAATGTAGTATTTAAGTGTAGTGAATAAGTGAAGCGTTTAGGCGTAGTATTTAAGTGTATATTTAAGTGTAGTATTTAATTGTGCAGTGTTTAAGTCTAATATTTAATTGTACTATTTAAGTGTAGTGTTTACGTGCATATTTAACTGTAGTGTTTGTGTACATTTAAGTGCAGTATTTAACTGTACAGTTTAAGTGTAGTATTTAACTGTAGTGTTTAAGTGTATATTTAAGTGTAGTGTTTAAGTGTACAGTTTAAGTGTAGTATTTAACTGTACAGTTTAAGTGTAGTATTTAACTGTAGTGTTTAAGTGTATATTTAAGTGTAGTGTTTAAGTGTAGTGTTTAAGATTATTCCTTATTTTCCCTGAGGGGACCCTCCCAAAGTATCAATCAAGTTCTATCCTATCCTAAGTGTAGTGTTGTTAGATAATACTGTCTGTGTTCCTGATCAGTGAGGTTTATGTCTAAATCCCTTTAGTTATTACACTACAGACTTGTGTTGAAGCTTTATAAGCATTTATATTATTATTATAAAAATATTACTACTACTATTAATAATACTATTGTTATTATATTGTTATTGTGTGTATATGTATATGTATATATATATATATATATATATATATATATATATATATACGTGTTAATTATTCATGTATAATTATACAATATATACGTATATAATTTTGGTGTTATTAATAATAATATATAGTATATATTAAATATATATATATAATTATTAATTGATATTAATTAATATTAATATTATTATTTATTATTATATTCAAAACAGTCCACTACAACGACGTTTCCCGAACTGACCAATTAGCTGCTGCTGCGTTTGAGGCAGTAGCCAATCAGATGCGCCGGTTAGCATTTTAACGTCCATTAGCCAGACTTAGCATGTAGTAATGGAGGGACCGGTCGAGGACAGCGAGCTATGTAACGCGGGGACACGGTGACTCTTGTCCTCGGTATGAACAGGCTGAGGCGCGCGCGGGTGCTGAGGATGTCTCTGGGCTCGGCGGGACATGATATGCAGGAGTCCTTCTTAATCCGGTCTCTGCGGATCGCCGCGGTGGTGGCGCTCTACTGGTTCGTGTCCATCACCATGGTGTTCCTCAACAACTACCTGCTGGACAGCGCGGAGCTGGACGCGCCGCTCTTCGTCACCTTCTTCCAGTGCGCGGTGTCCGTGTGTCTATGCTGGCTAATGAACATCATCTCCACCTTCTACCCGTCCTGCGTGGACTTCCCCTCCAGCAGAGTGGACCTGCGTGTGTCCAGGCAGGTGCTGCCCCTCTCGGTGGTCTTCATCTCCATGATCACATTCAATAACCTGTGTCTGAAGAACGTGGGCGTGGCCTTCTACACGGTGGGCAGGTCCCTCAGCACAGTCTTCAATGTCCTGCTGTCCTACGTGGTCCTGAAGCAGGGCACGTCCCTGCACGCGCTGGTCTGCTGTGGGGTCATCCTGGGTGAGTGGGGGCACAGATTCACACAGCAGTCCTTAGATGAACTGTCAGCACTGATGGAGGGAACATGATGACCTACAGTGAGGCTGATTGAGAAGCCAGTACACAAGTATCTAAATACAATTAGAGACACATTACAGACACACTCCTCCAGACAGCTTCATACACACTTGTGTTAAATTCGCTAACTCTGAATCCCCCCATAATGGATTCCTGCAGTGATTACCAAAAATCACTGAGGTTTGAGCTGAGGTTCAACAAACGTTTACACCAGACTGTGTATGTGGGCTGGTTTAAAACAAGACCAACTGGGAGTTTCAATGGGGAAATACTGTTGACATTGTAGTTCCAGTCCACAAGTACACTTCATATGTGTCCAGTACATAAGTCATGCGGTTTCTCAATAAATATGTATTTTAAAGTTAGCAAAATTGGATTCAAAAAGTTCCTTAAGGATGTAGAAGTAATAGTAATAAAAAGTAATATTAATAAATCTAAATGTTTAATTAAATGTTTTAGTGCCTTTCTCAAAGCCAAATTCAACACAGATTGTTGGAAACACACATACAACACAAAATGCAGAACTGTATGAAAAAGATGCATTCAGTGTGTACCACCTGTATAAAGGACAAAAGAAGAGTGTAAGCTTATACAGCAGGATCTTCCTTAGCTGCAAGGGATCATTTCTAGACCAGCAGCCATATCCACAAAGGGCTGGTGAAACTGCAGGTTGAATTTTCACTCAAGAAATAGCACTTGATTCTAGTTGTTCTCAGACATTTTTCATAAATTACACTGATCAGCCATGACCACCTCCTTGTTTCTACACTTACTGTCTATTTTACTTTGCCTTGTAGTTATATAATTATATAACTTAATATATACTATACAACTATAACTACTGTAATCTATAATTACAGACTGTAGTTTGTCTGTTTCTCTGTATACTTTTTTTTTTTTTATATAATTTTTTTGGCGCTGTTCTCTTTTAAGAAGGGCCAAGTGATCTGACTAATAAACTTGTATTGTGATGTGTTTAAGAGAAATGCCTGTATATGTGCTTGGCTATCGTCTGGTCTTAAAAGTTTTCTTGATACATGATTCTTTAGTATTTTTGCTTTTTGAGTTGCCTGATGGACTGTATCTGTAGTCATTGATCAATGTTGATCATTTTGTTTCTCTTTGATCTTCTCCTTTAACACAGTAGATGTTTTTGTATATCAGTAAAACAGTCCTATTTTCTAATCTCTCTGATTTCCAGGTGGTTTCTGGCTTGGTGTGGATCAGGAAGGCGAAGCAGGCTCCCTCTCATGGTCTGGTGTGTTTTTTGGTGTTCTTGCAAGCGCCTGCGTCTCCCTGAATGCCATCTACACAAAGAAGGTGATGCCAGTGGTGGATGGAAGCATTTGGAAGCTGTCCTACTACAACAACCTTAATGCCTGTGCCCTTTTCTTGCCACTTCTCATTATGTTTGGAGAGGTGGGTCGCCTGGCCTCATTCTCCCGGCTAATGGACTTGAACTTTTGGGGTATGATGGTGGTGGGTGGAGTCTTTGGCTTTGCCATTGGTTATGTAACGGGCCTACAGATAAAGTTTACCAGTCCATTAACACACAATGTGTCTGGTACAGCTAAGGCTTGTGCTCAGACTGTGCTTGCGGTGATGTATTATGCCACCAGCAAAAGTGCACTGTGGTGGACTAGTAACTTGATGGTGCTGGGAGGGTCATCTGCATACACATGGGTCAAAGGTCTGGAGATGAAGAAAGCTGCTCCTCCTCCTCCTCAGGAGTCTTCCGAAGCAGAAGAAAAACTAATAAAAGGGGACTCTGGGGTATAAAAGGAAAGAAACGCCTCCCATTGAGATGGAATGTAAAAAAAAATAATGTTATGAGAATAATGAAGAGGAACTTCAATGTTGGAAGAAATGGGGATGACCTCCATTTAATCAAGGAATTAAAATGATGTTTGGTTAAAGGGAAACTACATTTTTCAACCTTTTCAGGCTCTTTTTGCTGCTTCTGTATTGTATTATTGAGTAGCACAGACAGTCATTTCAGCACATTATCTTGAACTGAAAACCTGTTTGCTTTGAACTCACTTATAATAGGAGTCAGTGGGCAGTGGATGAATAATAGAAATTTGAGGAATATTGTCAACATAAAGCAGTGTAAAAATGTCTACTATGGTGATCACCACACCATTGTGCTTTATGAATTACTCTGTGCTCTCTGTCACATTTCTCCCTTTATTGTCAAACAAGTTCACATGAATGTTTTCTGATTCGTTGTCTGCCCATTGACTTCACTTAAATGTGAGTTTTGAGTCTCAGAACATAACATTCTCCATCAAATGTTGATGTTATGGTTTGTGATAATGGTAATCAACTTACAATACAAGTGCAATAGATAGAGGTTCAACTGGACGAGGCAGGAGTGTGTGTTTGTGTGTTTGTGTGTTTGTGTGTTTGTGTGTGAGTGTGTGAGTGTGTGAGTGTGTGAGTGTGTGAGTGAGTGTGTGAGTGAGTGTGTGAGTGAGTGTGTGAGTGAGTGTGTGAGTGAGTGAGAGTGAGTGATTCACTGGGTGTAAATGTTGGAAATAATCTTTTTATTATGGTTTATGTGGGTTTTGCACTACGTGTGTGTGTGTGTGTGTGTGTGTGTGTGTGTGTGTGTGTGTGTGTGTGTGTGTGTGTGTGTGTGTGTGTGTGTGTGTGTGTGTGTTCATATGCATTTTATTTGACCATACTTTACAGATGAAGTGAAATGCATTTTCACAATGTGAATTGTTTTTAAATCTTGTTTCAAATGTAAACTTTATTAAACCTTGTTCTAATATTTTTTGGAGACAATAATTATTTAATTATTCACCCTTACCTTTGATTATATGAAAACTTTACCTACAGTGAAACTTTACCTAACTCTTGGCTTGGTAAGCATGTTGTAACAACTTCAGCATCAAACAAATCATTTCATTCAGTGTATGCAGTACACTGTGTATGCAGCACTGTAACAAAGAAAACATTCAAATTCTCTCCTTTAACTTTAATTGGCTAAAAATACACTCTGTCAATGTGTATGGACATCCCTTCTTTAGGTTGTGCCCATTGTTGGCACAGACCTTACACCTTTTTACAGCTTTAATAGACAGCCTTCCCTTAAAGGTAAGGAGTTAAACTCTTAATACCCTTGATTTCAGAAGAAACAAAGAATGATGCCCCATGTGACCCAATATGTTTGTCCATATAATGTGTTCAATTATATGTTTTTAGGTTATAATTTATGAGTTGGTACTATACATGAACTGTCTATATAACATTTTAACATAATCTTTAGGTTTTGAATGTGACTGGACCATTTTAACACACAGATATTCTTTGATCTAAACCATTGTAGCTCTGTTTTGCAGCCTCTAATGGGTTTTCCTCCAGAATTGCCCTGTATTTAGCTCCATTCATCTTCCCATGAACTCTGACCCTGCTGAAGAAAATGATGCTGCCACCACTAAGCAACTTCTGAAGGCAGGTTGTCATACTGGATTTTATTTAGGGGTATCAGATACAGGGGTCCAAATACAAATGCAAACCACACTTTATGTATTTGTATTATGTATTAAGTAGTTCCTTTTCACCTCACAATTACTTGCTACTTTGTGTTGGTCTGTCACACAAACAACAAAATAAATGTAATTTTGTTGGTGTAATGTGAAAATATCAAGGAGTATGAATACTTCTGCAATACACTATCATTCAGACATTATCTGTAGTGTTGGAATTGAAGAATGAATCATGTCATTTAGACTTGCAGTATTTTACCATCGTATACACACTCATCACTTGAACAAAGCCATCTGTTTTGCTTATACATTTCTACATCTGTAACTAATTCTTGTTCCACCTTTTCCACAGTCTCAGAAATAAAGTCAGTCTTTAACATTTTATTGTTTCTACAGTTACAGCTCGTTTAATTGTTGTTTTGTATATTTCCATTTAAATTTCTTCAATTCAAATTTTATAGTTTTATTTGTTAATAAATAAAAACCAATAACACCCTGGTTTGCATAAACCCTCTTGAGCGTGAAATTCTATATAAAACTATTACATAGAATGATTCCCTTTTATAAAAAAAAAATTAATTAACATATTTTTAAGTCTCTTTACATTTGCTCTTAAGGCAAATGTAAAAGAGCACTTGCATATATTGTATGTTTTTTTGTGTACAAAATATTGCAAAATGAAAAATGCTGTACTCTAAAACTATGTAAAACATTATAAATGTTTACTATTATACAAAAAAAAAATTATTTTTTGTCTTCATTATACAGCATATCATTACTTTACACTTATTACCTTAGTGTTAAATGCAGTGTAAGAAATTTGGCATACAGGAGTCAGGAGACTGTAGGTTCAGATCGTGGGTTTATTCAGATGCAGACAGAGAAGCATATATGGACACAGCTTAGTTGGTCAGTAGTCTGGTCGATCTCTCAGTTCGCCTTGCTAGTTTGTAGCCTGAGCTGCATCCAGTCTGAAGTCAACTCAGTCTGATCCAGTCTGCAATTCTGTCCAGTCTGAAGTCAACTTAGTCTGATCTCAGGGATTTTAGGAGGACCTTATATACATGGTGGAAGAGGGGTAAATAGGGGATGAAGGTGAGAGGAAGAAGAGGACTTGAAAGAGTGGTAAATGGGGGATGAAGGTAAGGTACACAAAGGTGGGTTGGTTGTAAACGGAGTAATCTGCATAGAGACAATGGAGAAAGGAATCTCTACACAGGTGAGTGACCATCAACATTCATCAGGGGGTTGATTTGTGTCACTATGTAAACAGAGTTAAAGGGTCAGTGTGCTTGCAGTTTCTTGTACTTAGAATCTTTCTTCTCTGCTTGTAAGGTTAGGCTGTTTTCTCTGGATTTTACTTAATTAGACTCTGTAGGAACTTTTGTCTGTCTTATCTAACCGTGTACCTATCCTGTTAGTTGAAATCAGGTGTGGTTTTGGGTTAGTTAAGGTGTTAATTGCAGGGGCGGAGTTCCAGACTGCAATTCTCGATATATTGAAGGGATATTTGATGATAGAATTGTTGAGTTGACAATTTAAGTTATAGAAACCTCTAGTTTCAACATGTGTTTTCCCATCCCAGTCTTTACATCCTGCCACACTAGAAGACGTTACCGCAGTAACAGAAATCGCAATACCAATAACCTCATTTACCCGCCTGCTTCATCAGATTCTCAGGTGATGGTATCTGGGGGGCTTTGGAATTGCCAGTCAGCAGTACAGAAAGCTGACTTCATCTCAGCCCTGGCATCTGCACGACCTCTGGACTTCTTGGCTCTGACAGAAACATGGATCACCCCTGAGAACACTGCAACTCCAGCTGCCTTGTCCTCTGCCTTTACCTTCTCTCATTCTACACGAAGGGTTGGTAGAGGTGGAGGCACAGGCTTGCTTGTCTCTCGGGGGTGGCGATCGGCTCCCCTCACACTCTCACATCTTGACATTTCCTCCTTTGAATTCCATGCTGTTGCAGTATCTTTTCTGACTAAATTCCACATCATTGTTTTCTATCGAACTCCTGGCCCATTGGGCAATTTCATTGATGAATTGGACATCCCTTCATTGGCTCCCTGTAGCTGCCCGCGTCAGATTCAAAACCTTGATGCTGACCTACAAAGCCAAAAATGGACCAGCCCCTCCATACATGATGGCAATGGTCAAAACCCGAGCTGCACCAAGAGCCCTTCGAGCTTCAAGTACAGCTCAGCTTGACCCACCATCCCTCAGGATGCAAGGTAAACATGCATCCAGACTCTCTTCTGCTCTGGCACCAAAATGGTGGAACGAACTTCGGGAGTCCGAGCAGCCGAGTCCCTCAATGTCTTCAAACGCAGACTGAAGACTCATCTGTTTCAGGAGTACTTAACTCCATAAAGACTTTTTGTTTCAACACGGTCTAAATGTGTGGAATCTCTAGATTCCAGCCTTATAGCTAAGGATATTCTAAGTAAACAGCAAAGCACTTTTGTAAGTCGCTCTGGATAAGGGCGTCTGCTAAATGCCACAAATGTAAATGTAAATGTAAATGTCATACACAGACAGTGAGAGACAACCATTTGCTAAAGTCAGACACAGAAGGTGTGAGATGATCTTTGCTATAAGACAATGATCTAAGACAGTATATGGTGAAAGGGGCATATTTCTCTCAGCAGTACTGCCTTGTAAAGTAGTCTAATATTTGCTGTGATAATGTGTTCTCTTATGCTGACAGAATTTTTATTTTGAGTACCTTTTGTGAATAATTCTTTATTTTTTACTTTGTTGTGTGCAACAATGCTTTGTGACATTCAAGAATACGCAAAGAAAAGTGTATAATACTACCAGAATTCACTTTCACCAGACTTTCATTTCAGTTCAAATCTCTTTTAAAAGAAGACAAGTCACTTCTCAGAATATTTCTTAATTTGCACTACTTCTGCTTGCTGTTTCATGCTGGATTACGTTTCTGTTGTGTTAGCAAGCAAATGAACCGGCAGACACAGAATGAACTTTACATCACTTCATTGTCTCATCTAACAATGTTAGTCTGTTACTCTTACAACTCTTACTGTTACAGTGTTAGTCAGTGTTTGATATGCATAATGTTTGATGGCTGGCATAGAAGGTCACATCTCAGGACATAGTTTAAGTTTTATACTTACATGAGTTGGAGATAAGTCAAAAGTTTGGGTTTGCTTAGGGTTATGTTTAGTTAGATGTAGAGATTGCAGCTACAAGTAGCGAACAAAATAGCAGTTGCTGCAATACTTATACTTAGTTTAGGGGCTGGAACAAAGTTTAGGGTATTTAGGGTATTACCTTAAAGGATTATGGGTTGGACATAAACCTTAGGGGGTAGGAGAACAATGTTTGGAGCACAAATTGTAGTTATATTAAACTTCAGATTTTGAACAAATGTCAGAAGGACCGTATCTATTTTTGGTGCTACGATTAGAGAATTATGGCTTGCAACTGCAACTAATTTGGGTTTTGGGTTTTGAGAACTGTAGAATCAGCAGTTATAGCTGCAGCTGATTTGCAAGGTGTATTTTTAATACTGATTTAGGGGTTTAAGGTTTGGTTAGGTTAAGAAGACATTGGGGAAGCAGAAAGTGACTAATGTGGTATGGTGATAAAAGGTTTAAAAAGTTTAAGGTAAATTACAGTCAACATAGAGCTAGGGTCTGCAGCCAGAGACTGATTTATGAGAATAGTGTTAACAACTGTAAAGGACAAATTATGGGTTTTCGGGTAGGGCATTTGATAAGTATGGACTAAGTGATTGGGGCAGTAGAGTTTTTGCAGTTTTTGGCTATGGTGAGTACAAGTTTAAATGTTTGAGTTTTGGTCTGAGGAGCTAGTGTAAAGGATTGGTGAAAAGGATGTATAGCTGACTAGACTAGATTTATTTTAAGGGTTGTAGCTCTGGTTGGGGTTATAAGCCTAGGAACTACTGATAAAACTAGTATTTATAGAACTAATGGGCATTTTGCAATATGCAGACTTAAAATCACTTGCTACTATGAGTAATGTTTTCTTGTAACTAAATTATTACTTTTTTATTGAGAACTGTATTAAAGGGTATGTATTCTGTGTTAACTGGAAGGAAGGAAATTAAAAAATACATTTCAATGTTCAGTGTATTTTACTGTCATTCTTCAAATGTGTTGTGACCAACTTGTCATATTAAAGATAAGAAATAACCTTCATTACACTTACAGTTGCTTGTTTGGGAATATGTATGCACAGTATTTAACAATATCCCAAATAACATTTAACAACTTTTAAAGAACCGTTAGTTATTTCATATTAACTGAATACTTTGGTTGCTTTCACTTACCGGACCTTCAGACTTTTCAGTCTGTCCAAACTAAAAGACCAGGTGTGAAAGGTGCTGCAATCCATGGGGGAAAAAACTCAGCCAAACCTTCTCATGGCATAGCACTTCTTTAAAGTGCAAGATGGTTTTACAATGTCTGTGACCTGTTTCACTGTAGCCTTTTGTGAGGAGTACCTGTTGGATGAACCTGTTGGATGGACTGTTTACATTTACATTTATGGCATTTAGCAGAGGCCCTAATCCACAGCGATTTACAAAAGTGCTAACCCTAGCACCCGAAAGTAATACAAATTATAACTGTTAATGTAAACCCTTTGGTCCTCCTTTAAATAGCTCAAACCTCCTATCATATCACAATAAGCTATAGTCTTTTGCTCCAACACCATAATAGTCCATAATAACCAAAACCCTGTCTCTAAACACCACAGGTCTCTAAACCTAACCCAGAATACATCCTCAAATCATAATCTCTAATGATGTGGACCTAGCCTTGCCCTAAACACCATGGCTCTCTTAATTTTAACCATAACTTCATCAGACTTTCAAAATTTTGATGCTTTCACATTCAGAAATCACTTCCCCCATAGTTCCAATTCTTATGGCTCTGCTGGCTAGCTCTGAAATATGCAGATTTCCTGTGTACTCAGAGTGACAGAAGTACAAAGGTTAACTGTAGAAAAAGAAAAGCTTTTCATCTAGCTCAGCAAATAACACTAAATTAACTTTATAGTGTGGCTATGTTAAAGTTGTTTGTTACTAAGGTGTTGCTATGGTATAGGAGTTGGTTGCTAAGATGTTGCACTCAGCAGTAATGCAATCATCACTCAGCAGATGTAATGCCAACCAATCAGTACTCAGCAGTAGTAATGCAAACCAATCATGACTCAGCAGCAATGTCAACCAGTTCCACATTTTTATTATTGCTTATTGCAATCACACTAAATACATTTCATATATTATATTTATATAAAAAATATTTTATTTTTCAGCACTCAGCAGCAGTAATGCCATCCAATCAGGATTCTGCAGCAACAATTTCTTATGAAAACTATTGCACTTTGCAAAAAACTCTATACAAGCACGTCATTCAGGTTCAAGACAGGTGTTTAACATTTGGAATTCCACACAAAATAGGGGGCAGTGATCACACGTGCACAGGGAGCTGGGGAGTTAAGTGTTTTGCTCAAGGGTACTTCAGACATGCTTCCAGTCATGAGGCCAGTCCCTAACCACCAGGCCTTTTCCTTGGCAATTATGTTTGTTGACAAGCTGCAACAAGTATGCATTAATAACCTGGGGGAAAGGAAATTATTTTAGAAAATCATAAAAAATTTTGCATCACATTTACCTTAAGTATATTTACTCTAAATGTCAAGAGAATATGATGAGTCAAGGAGGAGTTTAAAAGAATTTGGAAAAAATATTTGGAAAAACACCCAATTTACAAAATGGTAGATTTCTCTGGGGCAGACTCATCCATGCCAACACCATAAATGTGTGAAATGTTCATACCAAATCTGATGAAATTCTAAGCAAATGTGTTCTGACCATGTCAACATTTCTATTTTTTTTATTTATTTATTTTTATTCTCAAACAAAAATCACACAGTCATCACTCTTGAGCCTCAATACAATCAACCATTAGTTTAAAGTAATAAATAAAAATGGGAGACCAAAAGAGTAACATATGTTTCATACTGTCTCCTTCTTGTTTTTGTTTTTTGTAACACTTTTAACATATTTCAACTAAAAAGGGAATTAGAACTAAAAACAAACTGAACAAAAACAGAGAGAGAAAATTAGCATGTAGCAGTGTGTTAGCTTAAGAAATCAAGACAGGGTTACATTTTCATATTTTCATATTTTGGGTAGTTCCTCAGGTATTTCAAGTAAATACAGATATATATTTTCTTGCATATTTCTCCCACTTTTCCCAGTGTTTCTCAAATCTATCCATCTGTAGATTCACAGAGAAAGTAATTTTTTCCATCCTATAAATAGACATGGTCAACTCATTCCAGTCTTTAATAGTTGGTTCATGTTCATGTTTTTCGTTATTGTTTTCTTCCCTGATGCCAAAAGAACATTCCACAGATATCCATCTAGTCCTCAAGAGGAATGGATTTTGAAAATGCATTGCATCTCTCTATTCACCTACTTCCAGTAACTCAGAACCTATGGGCAACCCCAGAAAATGAGAATAATGTACACTTTGAGAAGGGGGTGTAAAGTAGTGTGACACATTTTTCCAGCAATATTCTCTCCAGGTGTGGGATTTTGTACTTTTCCATTGTGATTTACAAATCTGCTCCCATTCTTCTTCTGTTATAGCTAGAGCCCCCTCTTTTTTAATATATTTTGATGAACCGTTATTCAGATTTTGAATACTTTTGTATAGTTGTGAAATTATGCCTCTGTTCCGTTCTGATTTATATACCTTTATAAAAAGTTGAATTATGGGGTTATATTCATCTCCTTCCCTTTGTTTTATTTAAGGGTTATAGTAGTTTCTTAACTGCAAATATCGGTAAAAGTCTTGCTTCTCCAAATCAAAATTTTCTTTTACGGTCTGGAAGCTTTTTATTTGGTTATCTTGTATTAACTGAAAATAATTTGTTATGCCTTTCATAGTCCAAAACTTAAATCGAGAATCTATACCATTTGGAGTAAAATTTGAGTCATATGCACACCTCCCCAAGATTTTAATAGCCTTTTCCAATTTGTACATTTTTATTAATTCTTTCCATACTGTGAGTACTGATTTTATACAGGGATTTTCTAATCTACTAATAGATTCTAGGCGCTTATTGTCTGCCAGTATGGCCTGTATGGGAATGTCTACTATCTTTTTACATTCAATATTCTTCCATTGAGCTTCGTACAGTGGGTCGCATCAGTACAGCATGGCCCTTAATTGGGCAGATATGTAATAGTGTCTGAGAGATAGTAGAACCCAGCCTCCCCGCTCCTTCGGTAATTGTAGGGTTTTAAATTGTAAACCCTACAATTATTGTAGGGAGAAATAATTTTTCTCAAAGAGTTTTGATGAGCCGAAATGAGTTTCCTCCGCAGGGTGGCCAGGCGCACCCTTAGAGATAGGGTGAGATCCTCGGCTACCCGGGAGGAGCTCGGAGTAGAGCCGCTGCTCCTCTACATCGAGAGGAACCAGTTGAGGTCTGGCCCTGGGCGTCTCCCCAGGGAGGTGTTCCAGGCACGTCCCACTGGGAGGAGACCGCTGGGTAGACCCAGGACACGCTGGAGGGACTATGTCTCTCGGCTGGCCTGGGAACGCCTCAGGGTCCCTCCTGGGGAGCTGGCTGAGGTGTCGGGGGAGAGGGAAGTCTGGGCATCCCTGCTTAGACTGCTGCCCCCGCGACCCGGCCCCGGATAAGCGGAGGAAAATGGATGGATGAATGGATGGATGGAAGGAGTTTTGATGAATCTTTGTGTAAAATGACCCCCAGATATTTAATTGATTCTGTATTTCATTTAAATGGGTATGCATTTTTGAGCTTTTCAGGTAAATGACCATAGGCAATTATTTCTGTCTTTTCTATATTTCATTTGTATCCTGACAATGGGCCAAAAGCACTGAGAAATTTCATAACTTCAGGCAATGAGGTCTCCGGTTTTGTTAAGTATAAGAGTATGTCATCTGCATAGCTTGCTATTTTATGTTCTAATTTGTCTATTATTATACCACTAATTGTATTAGTCTGTCTAATATATTGGGCCATTGGTTCTAGGAATAAAGCGAAAAGGAGGGGAGACCAGGCACAGCCCTGACGAACTCCTTGCCCTAGTACCAGTGGTTCTGTCATATAACCATTAATTTTGATTCTAGCGGTTGGGTTGTTGTAAATGGCTTTGATATTATCTATTATTAAACAGTTTATCTGAAATTTATGTAGTACTTTGTATAAGTATTGCCAACTAACGGAGTCAAATGCCTTTTCAGCTTCTAGACTAATTATCATTGCCTTTTCACTATGACGCTGTATATGGTCCGTGAAATGAAGTGTGCGTCTAATGTCCTGTGTTTGCCTTTTGTGAATAAAGCCAGTTTGGTCATTCCGTATTAGGTCTGGGAGGATATTCTCCATCCTTTTAGACATTATGGATGTATAAATACGGTAGTCCACATTAAGAATGGAAATAGGCCTATATGATCCACATTCAAGTCTATCCTTTCCTTCCTTTGGTATCAGAGTTATAATTGCCTTCTTCCAGCTAGGGGGAATTTGTGCTTTTTTGAGTGCCCAATTGAAAGTTGAAAGGAGAAATGGAGCAAGTTTATCTTTAAGGGCTTTATACCATTCTGAGGTAAATCCATCACTGCTAGGTGATTTATGAATTTTTAACTTTCTTATAGCATTTTGAACTTCCAATAGTGTGATTTCAGCTCCTAATTTATTATTTTGTTCTTCTGTCTACTGTGTTTTTCTGTTGGTCTCATATTTTGTAAATTGCCCTCTCAGCCTGTTGTTTTTTTAGTTTCCATGCCAATAATCTAGTAAATTTAGCCCCACTTTCATAATGACTTTGTTTAGTATAAAGCATCTTTTTTTCACTTTCTTGTGAAGTCAAATCATTGATTTCAATCCTGAGTCTCTTGATGTCTATTAATAATTGAGAATTTTCATTTTGGGCATATTGGTTCTCCAAAAGCTTTAATCTCTCTTGTAATTCTTGCAACTTTTTTTTGTCTCTACTTCTTTTTAGCAGAGGCCATTGCAATAATCTTACCCCTCAGGACCACTTTGGCTGCATCCCACAAGATAGGTGGAGAAATTTCACCATTATCATTTTCATCCAAGTATCTCTGAATGTCCTCAATCATTATCTTTTTAAACTGAGGATCATTATGCATACCTGAATTAAAGAAGAGAGATTTTGTATTTCTCTTCTTATCTTCTCAGTCCACTGTTATATAAATGGGTGCATGATCGCTTAAATCTATAGTTCCAATGTCTGTCTGAAATCCTGGTTCTATCTTTGTTGAAGATAAAAAAGTAATCTATCCTGGTACAAACTGAGTGCGGGTTAGAATAATGAGTATATTGTCTTGCTGTTGGGAACATTTCCCTCCAAATATCTATTAAACCTACATTCTTCAGTTGCGAGCGAAATTTAGTATGAATTCCCTTGTTAAGATTTTTTGGTTTGAGACATCTAATTTGGGCTGTAAATGAATGTTAAAATCTCCTCCACATTTAAGAGTTCCCTCAGAGTGGTTAACAATCAAGTCTATAATGGGTTTAAAGAAAGTGATATTATTACCTGGTGGTGTATATACAGTGAAAAGAGTAAATACTTGTCCATTGATCTGTCCTTTTATCAAAACAAACCTCCCTTCTTTATCTTTATGTTCAAAAATCACTTCAAATCTTATTTTATTAGAGACCAGTATGGGAACTCCTCTCTTATGTTTACCTCTATAAGATGAGAAGTATATCTTAGTAAATCCCAACCTGGTCAGTTTCTGATGCTCTGTATTGTTTAGATGTGTCTTTTGTAGGTAGACAATATCTGCTTTCTCCCTTTTCATTTTTGTTAATATTTTGGACCTTTTTATTTGGTTTAATATACCATTTACATTAAAGGAAACTACCCTTAATTGTTCTGTACTCATACTATATGCAAGATAAAAACTGTATTCTTCTTTTTGTTACAAATCTCTCTGTCTGAACCTGGAAGCAAGAACTAGAACCAGAACATACAAATAAAACATAGCTCAAAAAGATGAATCTTGGGTTCCCTAAAAAAAGTAAAGAACATGTCCTTTACCTGACCTCAACATTGGTCATATTTTGAGGGGAAAACCTCTTTAACCATATGTGAAAGTCTGGGCACCCCTTGGCAGCTTGAAGTGCATTTTCTTAGGTTTAATAAGTTGAATTAGTCCTCCAAATTTTTTTTACCTCATTCAAAACGAGGAAGTAGAGAGCAAGTGATAGGTTATTTCACTCTTTTGTTTTTGTCTCTTGTACGAAGACTGCCTTCTGAAAGCATGAAGTTAAGATCTGATAACAACGCATCTAGATACAACTCTTTCAGTGTCTGATGCTGTCCCTCCCGCTGTATGCCAGGAATCTTTGTCCAGTAATTCTGTCGGATCTCGTGGGGGACACACCACTGTCACTGCTAAGCCTCGTTCATTCATATCCTTTGTAGCTTCACTCGCTGTTTTGTAGAGCTTTGTCCCGTTGTCATAGAAAACACAAAGCCTCACTGGGTATGGAGTCTGGAATCTGATCTTTTTTTCACGTAGCACCGGCTTAGCCTCATTATATTCCTTTCGGTTGTTTAAGATGGCGAGTGGATAGTTGTGATCAAAGTATATTCTTTGGCTTTTAACGCGGATCTCCCTCTTTTGCCATACTCTTTTTAGAATGTCCTGACAACTGCTGGACTTCAGGTTAAGCTTCCGGGCAAGGCGCCATCTGCAGGAGGAAAAACGTCTTCGCAGTTCTTCTTCCCTCCCTGGATGAGCAAGGACTGCAAATGTGCGCTAGATAGGCTGGCTGCCGATCGGGACTTGCTTGTTGTATCCCATTCCTCCCCCCCCCCCCAGTCTGTGTTGATTATGTGTGATTAAGTGCTTGGATGTTTTTTTTTTTTATCTACCTAAATCATGTTCCTCTTGGAACATAGTCTGGATGTGTTTTTTTTTTTCTTCCTTCCTTACCTTATATATCTTGCTTTTCTTTTTTCTCAATGAATTTCCCTTTCCTTCAGGATTGTAAGGGATCAATAAAGTATTTATCTATCTATCTATCTATCTTGCTCTTGCATCTTGATCGATAAGCTTTTCTGCTTGCTGCCTTTGAGTTTTTAGCATATCTCTCATAATATGCTCTATTGTCTCCAGTTTAGCTTCTGCCTCTGCTATACGTTCCTCGGCTTCCCCAATTCGCTGGTTCGCTTTGTTTAGATCTTCTTTAATGCCGTTAAGTTTCTGATTGTTCTCTTGTCGGAAACCTTGAATTTCTTGTTAAATCCTCTCCATATTCACCTTCGGCTTTTCATTCCCTTTTAGCTTTGCGCCGCCATCCTTTGTTAGCATGTTAGCATTGCTATCCATACCTAGTGGTTTGTCTTCAGTGTCCGTTTTTTCTATTGCTTGTTTTTTACTCTTCTCTCTCGTTTCCATTGCTATCCCACCCTTTAAATCTATAAATGTTGAGGTATTCGGTGCTGTTATTACTTGGCGGGATGTATTTTGTCTCTTATTTGGAGGAGCTCAATTTCCAAGCTGCCATCTCCTTTAGGAGTAGAACCAGAACCAACATTTCTATTTTATCTAGTATTGTGTATCATGTAAATCAATTGTTGCTTTTGTGACATCATTAAATCAATCGACTATTCATTCACAATATAACATCAGGTGTATTTTTTTTATTTTTTAACAACAATTTAAGAAAGATATTTTCATGAAATCTTGATTATAATTTTCTATTATCACTTGCTTTTTATCATTGACATCATTTACGAACCTTAGATATATTTTCACAACAGTACTTCACTGTGTGGTAACTTTGTGCAGAATCGCTGTAGAAAATACATCTCATGGAAAAATTTATGAATTGTAGAGACTGTCACATCACACTCTTTCACCAGCTTTGTTCTATGCTCAGAAAACACTTTGGAAGCCTTGTGTCATCTGTGGTACCGCAGACAGGACAGGAGGTTGAAGGAGGTGCCATATGGGTACATCATACTCACTGTAAGGTTGCAGTGACAACACCCTCTCCATCCGAGCAGGTCAAAACTGTTGGACGAGTGCATAGTGGTATGACCAGCACTCTGAGAACAGGTACGTCAAGATTGGAGATGTGGGCCATGTGCTGCATCAACATCAGTGCAGTGTGGAAATCACCTGCCAAGCCAAATTTGTCAGATCCCCAAGACCCCATTGTCCATAATCCTAAACAGGGCACAAATACTGTTATTACCTGATGATTGCTTGATTGATTGCTTGATATATACTATATTGATCCCTTGGAGGGAAATTCCTTGCAAAAACAATAGCATACATGAGGTAAGGAAGGAAGAAAAAACACACCCACACTATAGGTACATAAAAAAAAACCCAAGCACTTAAAACACATATAATTCAACACAGAATAAGGAATGGGGGGTGGGGTGGGGTTGAGAGTCAACAAGCATGTTCTGCTCCGGTTGCCAGCCAATCCAGCTCCGATTTAAAGACAGTACTTGCCACAGAAGGAGATAAGCTATGAAAGCCTGGGGCCGCCTGAAGAAAGTGCCCTTCCCAGAAGCCAAAGCTGAACTCCAGCAGTCGCCATGGAGACAATGTCTCAATTTTTAGATAACACAGCTCAGCAAACCCCTGAAAAGAGCCTTGAGCAGCCAGCCAGAGTCGACAATCAACAGGTGGTAGGGAGAAGGGAGGGAGCATCCCAGAGATTTGTCCTCCAGGGGAACTTTCCAGCAACTGCCAAGGTCAGAGCTGATAGGGGAGCTGAATAGCTGATAACAAGAATATTTTGGCTGGGAGAGAGTAGTGTCCATTTTGCAACTACTCATCTCCTAGTCCAATATGGTCTCCCAAACCTCCCAAACTCCATTCTCCTTTGTAAAGCTGACAGCCTCTCCGAGATGTTCTCCAAGGTGCGATGTAAAGTCCCAGTCTGAACCCTGCCCACCACCTCAATCATCTCAATCAGCTTTAAGGGGCTTTTGACAGCTGCCCTCACTTCTCTAATTTAATGACATGTCAGTGCAGTGCCTAGTCCAATCAGCCTGCAGTCACGGTTCCAAATACAAAAATATCCTCAATATTCTCAATAGCCGCATATGTCCCTCCATGACACTCAGGTTCCCCTGAACCCAGACTACTTATCGAGAAGATGGTGTTAATTGCATTGAGAGACCAGTTGATCAAATCCGTATTTTAGTTTAGAAGAACAGCGCTGAGCGAGCCTCCCAAGTGAGACAGTAGCAGAGAAGAAGAGCTAAGCAGGAGAGGTAAGGGAGGAAAATGTGACCACCTTCGCTGAGAGCCAAGCAGACAGCCAAGCAGAGCAGTGGCCATAAAGCAGAGATAAATATTACTCCGAACTCCAGAGTGACAGAGAATGGTTATGATGGGAATACTATTGATATCCTCCTGAAAGAGGTGTGGGAGAAAATGCTGCCCATGGGCACAATCTGGTGCTGCGCTGATAAGGCATTTATGTACACCTGCAGCAAAATGACAATGGCAGTCCAGCTTCCCAGTCCTTGTATAAAGGTTAGTGTTGCACAGGTCCAAATGCAGACCCGTGGCTGACACTAGGGGCTAATATAGGATGGTCCCTCATCTTAGGAGGAGGCACTCAAATCAATGGCGAATGATGGCATATGAAGTCAATTTTCAATGAATGAAACAGGATAGGATAGAACTTTATTTATCCCTTGGGAGGGTTCCCTCAGGGAAATTCCTTAATTTCTAGCACATAAGTACAGAAGAAGTAGAAAAGGACATAATTTAGTAAGAAACAATATATAAGTATAAAGAATATAGAGATTATATTACAATATACAATATATATAAATAGTGCCTGAGAAAAATAGAAAGAGTCCAGTAGGAGAGGGTATAGCACATTATTATTATTTTTGAACTTGAACTGTATTGCACCAAGTCCAGATGTGTTGTGGTTGTCTCTCACTGAACAGGCTCTACTGGTGGCTGATGACAGTTTGCAGAGGATGACTATCATTGTCCATAATGTCCAGTAGATTTTATTATGCATTTTACAGAAGTATTCTTTGAAGTTCAAACTTTGGTAACATGCATAATACACTTTAAAATTGCAGCTATCTTTGAAGTTCACATCTCGAGCAGCTGAACATGTGGCAAACTGTATACATCGCGTTGTCTCAGCTTTGGAATTAACTGTGTCTTTCTTTAAGTTTCTAAAGTTCATCAAAATGTAAACACATGACAAAGTATCGAAAACCAGCTTTGAAAAGAACTGTTATGTGCAAACATCTATAACATTCAAAAAGCACTTACCAACAAAAAACTTGTGACAATGCACTATTTGTGTCTGCATTTGAAAGGAAACATTTTTTAATTGTTCATATGAAGCACTGCATCTTTCGTTAAGTTTCGAAAGTTCATCATAATGTGGCAAACTATCTAAAAGGCATTGTCCCAGCATTGGACTATGTTCACACTTCTGCAACATGAATAAAGCATTTTATCAACAAAAAACTAGTCAAAACACACTACTTTTTGTTAGATTTGAATGTGAATACTTTGGATGTTGTCTTGTGAAGAATGTTACAGAAGTGTTCACATAACAGTTCTTTCCAAAGCTTTCCATGAAGCAGCCTTCCATGAAGTTCACATCTTCAACTACAGCTGAACAGGTGGCAAACTGTATAAATGGCTTTGAAATGAACTTTATCTTTCTTTGAGTTTCAAAAGTTCATCAAAATATTAACACATGGCAAACTGTCTAAAACGCGTTGTCCCAGCTTTTGAAAGAACTGTTATATGCAAACTTCTGTAACATTCAAAAAGCACTTACCAACAAAAAAAACTAGTCACAACAAACTTTTTATTGCTAGATTTGAATGTGAAAACTATGGATTTTGTCTTGAGAAACGTTGCAGCCTTCCATGAAGTTTACATCTTCAACTGCATCTGAACACGTGGCAAACTGTATGAATAACCTTGTCTCTGCTTTGGAATAAACTGTTATGTGCACACGTCTGTAACAAGCATATGAAGCACTTTAACAACAACAAACTAGTCAAATCACATCATTTGGTGCTAAATTTGAACGTGAACACTTTCAGTGGTGTCTTGTGAAACATTGCAGCCTTCCATGAAGTTCACATCTCTTAGAGCAGCTGAACACGTGACAAACTGTATGAATTGCATTATCTCAGCTTTGGAATAAACTTTTATGTGCACACTTCTGTAACATTGAAAAAGCACTTACCAACAAAAAAACTAGTCACAACAAACTATTTATTGCTAGATTTGAAGGTGAACACTTTGGATGTTGTCTTGTGAAACATTGCAGCCTTCCATGAACTTTACATCTTCAACTGCAGCTGAACACGTTGTTAAATGGCATCGTCTCAGCTTTGGAATAAACTGTTATGTGCACACTTTTGTAACAAGCGTAAAACACTTTAAGAACAACAAACTAATCAAATCACATAATTTGGTGCTAGATTTGAATGTGAACACCTTGGATGTTGTCTTGTGAAACATTGCAGCCTTCCATGAAGTTTAGATCTTCTACAGAAGCTGAACACGTGGCAAACTGTATAAATGGCATTATCTCAGCTTTGGAATAAACTGTTATGTGCACA
>CM067514.1:30686411-30723402 GCA_034509495.1 Acestrorhynchus altus
AAAAGAAGAAGATGACAATGACATTTTGCCATGTGTAGAGTTGTTGTTGCACATGTGAAACTCAAAGAAAGCTGCAATCCTTCACAGTAGAATACAAACAACGTTAAATTCAGCTCTGGCATTTAATTGTGTATTTTCAATAGTTCTTTGTGTATAAAGTGTTTAATGCATGCTAATAAGCTGAGAACATGGCAGTTCATTCCAAAGCAGATAAAACACATTTTAGACAGTTTGCTATGTGTTGAGCTGTTGTTGAAAATGTGAAACTCACATAAAACGGCAATTCTTCACAGGAGAATACAAACGCTGTTAACATTAAACTCTGGTAAATAATAAGGTATTTTCAATAGCTGTTTGTTGAGAAAATGCGAGTTTGCCATATGTTGAGCTGTTGCTGAAGATGTGAAACTTACAGAAACCTGCAATGCTTTACAGTAGAAACAAAAGTGTTTACATTAAATTCTGGCATATATTTTTAAATCTAATTGTTAATGGTGTGATTGTATGAGTCCCCTGTGATGCTTGGTCCAAAGGCTGAGACAAGAGTTAGGTTTTGTTAGATACAATGACTTCCCTCATCATAGTCCATCAGACTGTATGGTTTCAAGGAAGAAGCCAAGGGTGGTGCACTAGCGGGTGCTTGTTAAGCATTGCTATTGGCCTTGAGGTTCATGAGTAGGTTAAAGGAGGGCAGAGCCAGGAGGTGACACCAGATAGAGCAGGACTCACCCACTCTCTCTCCGTATTGATCAGGGAGAGAATACTATTATGGGTGTCAACCAAGTTTTTGTTAAATTTAATAAGAACTAAGATAAACAGAGCAGAACAAGCAGTGAGGGCCACACTCTGCTCTGTAACATTCCTTTGAACAACAGATTCAGCACCCTGCAAGAACTTAAAGAAGAGTGCTGACTGTGAAGCGTACTGGTATCTAGAAAAGCACTATACAAGTGTAACTAACTGTACTCTCTGGAGTCTCGGGCAGAGGGTCACAGAGTTTATCCTTACTGATGAGGCATTCATGTTTCACACCACCGCAAAGTATCCAGAGACTGCTCCCACCAGGCCCCACCCACAGACACAAGCAGCAGCCAGTGACAATGATGTCGGTCTCCAACCAAGGACAGCAGTATGCGGCAGGACAAAAAATGCTCAGCAACCACACTGGCCCCTACCACTGGAGACCAATGCTCTGCAACCACATAGGCCTCTACCACTGGACAAAAAATGGTCAGAGTTCATGCCTGCACCTACCACTGGACACCAGTGCTCGGCGAGCATGCCCATAGCTATTGCCTCTTCATATACAGCCAAAAGCAGGGGGGCCAGCTTGTCTATAAACTTTTTATAGAATTCAACAGGAAAACCATCTGGGCCCGGAGCCCTGCTGGACTGCATAGCTTTAATTGACCCCACGATCTCTTCCAACTTTAACGGTTGGTTCAATGGATCTGCTTTCAATGGATCGACAGCAGGAAAAGTCAACTGATCCAGAAATGAGGACATAAGTTCAGAGTCCGAGGACTCTGAGCGATAAAGACTGCAGTAGTAAGACTTAAAAGTTGCATTAATAGAAAAAGGGTCTGAATGTAAAATATTTGCTGAGTCCTCAATGCGTGGAATAAGACGGGATGATGCCTCTTTAACTGAGGGTCCAGAAGTCTAGATGGTTTGTCTCCATGTTCATAATAATTACTGCGAGTATGTAACAGTAGCCTTTCTGCCTCCTTTGTTGTAATGAGATTGAATTTGGCCTGAAGCTCAGTCCGACGTTTCAATAAAATAGGGGCGGGGCCAAGAGCAAACAAAAGATCCACCTCCTCAATTTGTGACAACAGGGATTGTACCTTATTTTTATGAATTTTATTAGCGTGGACAGAGTAGGAAATAATTTGTCCCCGAAGATAAGCTTTCAGGGTTTCCCACAACAAGGAGTACGAAGTGTTACCATTTTTATTCATAGCAATAAACTCATCAATAGAGGATGAAATGAATGCATCGAATTCAGAGTCTGATAGCAATAGTGAGATAAATCTCCAACGTGGTGGTGATGACTGATAATCAGGAAATTTAATATCAACCGAGAGCGGTGCATGATCAGAAATAACTATAGGATGATACTCCGTGGCAGTAACTCTAGATACAAGTGAACTATCGAAGAAAAAATAATCGATCCATGAATGACTCTGGTGTGGATGAGAGTAAAAAGAGTATTTTTTACTATTGGGATTGTAAAATCTCCACGGGTCTATCAAACCATACCTGGATACCAATTCAGAAATAGATTGAGACATTTGCGAAGGAATTAATGTACGTGGGCTAGAATGGTCTAAACTCTGGTTGATCGTGCAATTCAGATCTCCTCCATGATAAGACACTGGGTATTTAAAAAAGGGACAGAACTAAACAGTTTATTAGTAAAAGTTGGGTCATCGTGATTTGGAACATATATATTAATCAAAAGTACTGGAGTATTAACAAACGAACCCTGAATGATCAGATACCTGCCGTGAACATCTGCAATAACACTGTCTGCAGTAAAAAGTACCCCATTTTTATCAGAATGGCAACCCCTCTAATTTTAGAATCTAGTATGAAAAACCTCTCCAATCCATGAGCATTTTAATTTTGAGTGGTCATTGTTTTTTAAACGAGTTTCTTGTAAAAAAAATTACATCTGGATTTAGCCGTTTCAAGTGAGTAAGAATCTTTAAGCGTTTAACTGGATGATTCAAACCTTTTACATTCCAGCTCAGAAATCTCATGCTAGCTCCGTTATCATGCACATTCTTGTCATATAGGTTACCTGTATAAGCAAACAAATGAAATACCTGACATACATAACTGAGATAGATTGTAGGACCCAAACAACTCCACAAAGAAAAAAAAAAACACACACACACACTCCCCTCCAGTCACACTAGACCAAAGCCCCCTCCCACCCGAAACTAAAACACCCCCCACAAAACTAAGTAATAATGACTCACTAAAGGAGTCAACCACACACCTACAACACTTCCGATAGCTGAACATGGTTCCCAGAGATGCTACCTCACGGGGTAAAAAGATAAAGGCACTCAAAGATAAGCACCCGCACCATATACATATATATATACATACATACACATACATACACATATATGCACATACATATACACATACATACATACACATACATCCACATAAGAAACCTACAGAAACAAATATAAAAAGGAAAACCAAAAACAAGCAATCAAAAAGTAACCAAAATATATTTTGTCGTGCAAACACGACTATAAAACAGTCACTAGAATAATAAAAAAATATAATTTAGAAGCACTATCAAACTGAAGAACTCTACTTTGTTGACGTTCTATACCTAATATAAACAGGCTCTGCTGCCCTGAACCAAAGCAGTGTCCATCTGTGAGTCAGTCCAACAGTTGAGCACACGTGTTGAATGTATGCACACATAGAAGTGTAAATGAAGAAGGTCCTATAGTCAAAAATGGTTCCAGAAATGAAATGAAAGTTTTACTTATCCGGATCAGGAAACACCGAGAACGTCATGCCGGATGCTGCGTTCGTCTACTTTTAGCTAGAATGTTCACGCAGTCTTCATAATAATGTGATGAGCGATGAGCCCTGTCCACACGAGGGCACTCGCCCAGAGAGAAGGCCTCTTGTAACAGTTTTCCAATATTAGAGGCCGTTACTGTAAAGTCCGAGTCCTCCGGAACACCAATGAGCCTCAGGTTTTGACGGCGCGATCTAGACTCTAGATCTTCACATTTCGCATCTAGTTTATGTAACTCCTTAGCCATAAACTCGACTTTGCCTTTTAAAGTGTCAACAGCATCCATACACACCGACAGTGACTGTTCCACGCCAGCCACTATCTTCTGTAGGTTGACGAATTCAGATTTTATCGCAGCAAAATCCTTGGAAAACTCAACCTTCATTTCGTGTAGCTCCGCTCTAATCTTTGAATGGTGGTCCGATAAACCTGTTTGCATTTCAGCAACAACGGCCTGAACCAGTTCGGTCTTCAGCGTCGAGAGGTCCATCGGACCCTGCGTGTGAGCATGCACCTCCCCGCTGTGTTCGCAGCGGCAGCAACCGGGGATGAGGCCTGTGTAGTGGGCTGGAAAATTGGCGCTGTCGACCCAGGTGTTTTGCTCCCTTTAGGAGGCATTACGGCGCAAAACTAAACTAAAACTAGTTTAAAACTAAACCAAATATATTAGAAAAGAAAATAAGAAAAAACAAACAAACGGTGCCTTGATTTATTAAATTAAATGAACGCTTGCCATGCGGAGAGTTCTAACTGCACACCTACACCGTGTCAAGTCAAACCGGAAGTCTCGGCGAGCATGCCAAATGGTGTTGCATTCTCCACCAACCACCGATTGTTGGGGACTCTATTGTCAAATATCTAAACAGTAAGTCTGCCATCACATACTCCTTCTCCAGTGCCAAGGTAAACAATATAACTCAGCAACCTCCCAGCCTCCTCACTAAGCACCCAAGAGTTAATAATATTATTGTCCTTTTTGGCTGCAACAATATTAGAGATAAAAACTCTGAACTCATGAAGAAAGATTTTAAACAGCTGTTTGACCTTCTGAAAAACTGTTTAAAAAAACACGGACAGACTTACTACGGCAGTGACCTAATCGGATGGTTGTATTAGCATTGCTATGATTTTCACCATTCATGCTGTGACTGGAGAACTGCTGGACAAAATCATTGAAAAGGATCTGAGAGACCACTGCAACGGGTACACCAGTGATCACGTCAATAATCATGTTTGTACCATCCAGAAGACTATCTACACAATGGTAAGAGACTGTTGGCTGAAATACAACTCTAAAGTTGTACAGAATGTCACACATGCTATGTTTGGAAAAAATCCAAACAGTCGCTGTTTCCATCACATTACACAACGGAAATGAACTTTGTTGAATCACTCTCTATACTCATAGGAGTCCACAGCCTCCACCTCATCTCCCTCAATCAGAACTGGTTGTGACTTTGGTCTGGGCCTCCCAAAGTCAATGACCAGCTCCTTGGTCTTTGAGGTGTTGAGCTGCAAATGATTCCTGTGGCACCAGGCTGCAAAGTCCCTCACCAGGCTCCGATACTCCTCCTCACTATCATCCCTGATACACCCAACTATGGCTGTATCATCAGCAAATGTCTGAATGTGATGTCCTTCATGCTGTTCTCCTTCAGCTTCCATTCCAACTTCCTCCTGTGGCTGTCTTTGGCTTCCCTGAGACAGCATTTCACCTCTTTCTGGGCTGATCTCATCACCTCCCTGTCCCTGCTCTGGAATGCGGCCTTCTTCCTTTTGAGGCCAGCTTTGACTTTCTGTGTTACCCATGGCTTGTTGTTGGAGTAACACTGTACAGTGCGGGGGAGACCACATCTGCACAGAAGTTGAGTAAATCTCTCAGACAATGTGTCATCCCCTCTATGTCCTTACAGTGTGGGCTAAGGAGCACATCCCAGTCCGTGGTGTTGTAACAGTCCCTGAGAGTTTCTTCCATTTCTGGAGACCACCTCCTGATGTTTCTGGTGGTTTCAGGCTGTCTCTGGACCATGGGGGTGTACTTTGGCTGAAGGTGGACCAGGTTGTGGAGTGCATAATGCTAAGGTAAGTTTGATGGAGGAGGAATAATTGTCTGTAGCTGTCTTTAAAAATTCATATTAATGTCCAAGGCTTTTGTTGTATAAAATAACACTTTTTGATTCATATGGTTCCCAAAGAATGTTGGAGATGGAGCTGCTGAGCAGAAGGAAAAGAGGAAGACCTCAGAGAAGGTTTATGGATGTAGTGAAGGTGGACATGGTTGGTGTAACAGTGGAGGAGGCAGGGGATAGGGGCTGTGGCGACCCCTAAAGGCAGCAGCCGAAAGAAGAAGAAGAAGATTCATATGGTTCATATAGAAGCCATTGTACTGTATAGAAACAATGTCTTTACTGATGTAATGTAGGAGAACTGAACACCATTACATTTCCTGCCGTTCAGTGGGTATTACACCAAATCAAACAGGCTATAACAACTCACAGACAATTACACAGCTTATAAATAGGATCCATCATTTTCCCTACATTTTTTCCAGTGGATTCCACTTTCTTCACCATCATCTGTCTTTCATCAGTTAAAAAACCTTCTCAAACTTCATGTGGAAAAACAAACACACTATTAGGCTCATCTTGTTGTATTTACCCTATGATGAAAGAGGATGACAGTTACCAAATCTTTAATGGTACTTTTGGGCTGCCCAAATTAGAGCACGTTTGCTGTTTTTTGTTTGAGATCATCCCCCAGCATGGGTAACAATGGAAGCCCAATTTTTTCTAATCCCAATAAATCTTTGTTTATTGTACAGTACAGTACAGTACAGTACAGTACAGTGCTCTTGAACATATGGACAGAATGCAACAGCTGTCCTAGTTCTCAACTCTTTTTGGTAATGGTAGTTTTCAATTAGGGAGATCAGACCCTAGCTTCACGATTTAGTTGAAAACTTCGTGTTGGACTAAAGAACCAACTTGTAGACTCTCAATGAATGAAAGTAATTACTTTTTTCCTGAAAAATGTAAATTATTTTTATTTTATTTTAAGATATAACATTTAATACTTTTGGAAAATTGGAAAATTTTGAATACTTTCTATAAATTCCTGGAACCTAGTACACAAATAACGGACAATCATACACAGACTAAAATAAATGAATTTGTTTATTTTATTTTTTGCAATGTTTTGTGCAGTTGATTTGTATGTTTCTCTGTTAGGTCATCATTGACACATCTGTTCCACTATGAGCGCCATCTTTTTTCTGAAACATAATCAGGCAATATGTATTAGGAACAGATGCTTTTCTGAATACGTTAATTCATATTCCTAGAATATATATTTGTTATACAATATATTAGTTATATAATAGTTATATAATATATTAGTATCACATTCACATATCATATAACTTTGTCTAATCACAAAATACATATTTTGGGTTTTACTGCTTATTCTTTTAGCATTCATTTATTTTCCTCCCTGGCTAACCTGATCCTAGGCCGACTTGTTGCTTTGAAACCAGGCATGCTCAAAGATCTGGTGAAAAGCAGGTCTCATAGATGGGTTGAGCTGCATACACCAGCGTAACATATTACAGCATTCTGTATAGAGGGGTGGGATTGGATTAGAGGGAGACACCTAAGTATGATGTTTACCTGCTGTGATTTTCATTTCTAAATACACCAAAATTAATTTGTACATTTGGGGACACCTGGTCTGGACTAACCTCCTTCAGCTTTAACACAACATATTCTTACTCAACTATAAGTTTAGTTTTTGATTTTAGTTCTTTTACACTTAGATTTGAGTTTAAAAAAGAGAGCAGGCATCAGCTTTGCTCTTGATTATCTTACCTCTAGACAGCCTGTCATCAAATTGCAGACAGTCCTCAAGAACTTCTGCAGAGACCACCGGTTGCAGGCCTGGCATGGTACTTCATCCCTGAAAGAAATTCAGGTGGGCAGCATTAAAAGATGCCTGAGTACATAGAAGAGATAAACAAGTAGAGCTCATTTCTATATTCATTGGACAGCTAAGTGACTAGGGGCACTAGAGTCATTTTAGGATCATATTTTCAAGGTAGTGTGTGAATTCTGAATTGATTTTAGTACCTTAAACATTTTACCTGCAAATGTGCCATAGCCAGGTTTCTTGAACCATTTAACACAGCATTTTATGGAAGACACCTTGGTTGTGGCATTTCCTTACTGCCTCCACTGCCTGGGTCATGATGGCTCTGGCCAGGAGTTCAGTAATGGAACCTCCGGAGAGCTCAGTGAAGCTTTCTAAGTTCATGGGTTGAATGGGGGTGCTCGAGGATTAAAATGTAGCGCTCAGGCTCATCAGACCATTTGATGAGCTGAATGATGTTGTCTGGTGTCCATGTGGTCCATGTGGGGTCCATGTGGTCTGGGGTTGTATGTGGCAACTTCTCATTGATCAAAATGTCCTGTAAAACTTTTTGATGAGAAGTGTATCTGATTTTCTTTCTCCCATGCTTTTTTTTTTTAAAATGCACATATACAGGTTTACAAATATGTAACAGTATTGGGAGAAAGAGGCAGTTACAAAACAGACAAATTAACAACATACAATAAGACAAGACAACAGAGGGTGTTAATTTAATATTTCCAGAATGCATGATAGTGGTTGTCTATTGTGCTCAGACAGAGTGTACAGGTGTTGCTGAGGCCATCAAGTGCATTTTATGGGTACTGATATGTATTCTATGTAATATTTTGTATTGAATTAACTGTATCTTAGAATTGGGTGACATTGTGAATGTGTTGTTACAAATTGTTTGCCAGTTATTTTCCGTTTGAGTCTGAAGTTGATTTGTCTATTGGTAGTGAAATGGTGCTGTCATGATGTGAGAAAAGTTTATAGATTTGGGAGAGTAATTTCTTGGGTTTCAGTTTGTTTTCAGTAGTAAAAGCGAGATCAATCCTTGGAAATTGTGAATATATTTTTTTTAATAATCTCTGTAAGTTGCAGGTATTGAACTTGGTAAATTGTATGTCTGTTTCACAAGGTCAAAGGTCATGAGGGAGCCATCACTGAAGAGGTCCTCTAGGCTGTTTATTCCTCTCCTTTTCCATGTTGTAAAGATGATATGGTTTTGTACTGTCTTTCACTCTGACCATGTGAGAGCCTTAACAGTGTCAACATCATCTTTTCATCACAACTCTGAAGACATTTAATGTAGTCCACAGGTTTAATGACGGCAGAAGTTGTGAAACTATAAGTAAAAAGCATATTGCTAAATGCAAAATTGTTCACGTATACTTTGCACAAACAAGTTACTTTTAAACTAAGTTAGCTTTAAATGAAGTGGTAACATTCACAGTAGTACCAAATACAAACTAACTTATAGCTTATATGAGTTTTTCTGATGTTATAAACAGCTCAATTATATGGTGTCAAAACAAACACTCAAATAATATATACTGTATGTTACTATGAGTATACATACAGACGATGCCACAAAGATGACAGATGAAAGCAGATGCAAATGAACTGTGAAGAAGGTTTGTCTTCATTTGTCTTCCACCAGGCAGAGAGTAGTATCTATGTTCTAATTGATGTATGTGTAAATATTATGTCTCGGGTGGTCAGATCTTTGCAGATGTTTTTTTCTATATCTAGCCAAGCTGAGTTTGAATTATTGGTGCAATGACGAATATACTGTTGAGCAAGCTCAACTGATGAGCAAGAATGTAATTGTAAAAATTAGGGGCATCGAGTCTGCCATACTGTTTTGGGTTTTGAAGGGTAGTCATCTGGGGTTTTTTTTACCTATCCAATATAATTAATTTACTGCCGAGATCAGAGAGGAAAATCAGCCCAAAGTTAGAGGGTGTCATGGCGAAGAGATTAACTTTGGGGAGAATGTTCATTTTAACAGATGCAATATGGCTGATTAAAGATAATAGGAGTTTTAAGGAGCCGCTAGGGGGCGCTCGGCGACCGGAAAAACCTGATAATGAATGTGATTCAGGTGTGGTTTGTTTATTTAAGCAGCTTGTGCGTAGGATAGGATAGGATAGAACTATATTGATCCCTTGGGAGGGTTCCCTCAGGGAAATTAAGGTATTTTAGAGTATTTTAAAGTAATTTTGTGGTTTCTTGGCCAAACTCTTTCTGAGACTCTGCCGGTAAAATTCTGGTATCTCTGCTCTTAACCTGTCCCTTCTCCCAAGTGAGAAGTGTTCTTTCCTTTAAAAAATCCTCTTTTTTCAGTCTGCCTCCTCAAGTAAATAGGGCAGAGCTGTACTTCCTTCCCTTCTCACAAACAAGGAGAATCTGTCCCTATCTGTACCTACAGAGCATAGATTCAAAGAAAAAGACAAAGAATAGAAAAGAGAAAAAAAAACCAAAGAAAAGAGAAAGGATAGAAAAGAGAAAAAGAAATAACTTTTAGTTTCCCTCTTCTCATTTACATTTACATTTACATTTGAGGCATTTAGCAGACGCCCTTCTCCAGAGCGACTTACAAAAGTGCTTTGAACTTAGAACATCCATAGCTAGTAGACGAGGCTGGAATCAAGAGATTCCACACGTTTAGACCGTGTTGAAACAAAAGTCTTTATGGAGTTAAATACTCCTGAAACAGATGAGTCTTCAGTCTGTGTTTGAAGACAGTGAGGGACTCAGCTGTTTGGACTCCCAGGGGAAGTTTGTTCCACCATTTTGGTGCCAGAACAGAAAAGAGTCTGGATGCATTCTGAGGGATGGTGGGTCAAGCCGAGCTGTACTTGAAGCTCGAAGGGCTCTTGGTACAGCTCGAGTTTTGACCATTGCCATCACATATGGAGGGGCTGGTACGTCTTTTTAGGTCAGCATCAGGGTTTTGAATCTGATGCGGGCAGCTACAGGGAGCCAATAAAGGGAACGCAGCAGAGGAGTTACGTGACTGAATTTAGGAACATTGAAGACGAGCCACGCTGCTGCATTCTGCATTCACTTGAAAGGAGTCGTTTTCATTTTCTAGTTTCCTCTCTAAACAAGGGTGACTTTGAGTTGTAGTTTTTCCTTCTCATTTGAGAAGCAGTTTTCAGTTAACCCCCCCTGCTCGCAGCTCTTCCCCTAGTCTGTGCATCTTGTCTCTCATGCGATGCCATAGCTCACCCGGCTGCGGAGGCCAGTCGTGAATAGGTGTAACAGACAGACAGCCAATAGAATAATTTCTTTGCTTTTTTCTTTCTTTTTTTGTTTGTATTTTTCTGTCACTGATAAATGTACTTCTTGTTTGCTAAATAGAATTTATGTATGTGTGTACTTATGTCTGCTTTTAATGACATTATAACTGCTTGCTGTCAAAGAAAATAATCATAATAATCATAAATTCTTTTGAACATTGCAGTCATTGTAGAGGGCAATAATAAAAAAAACACACTTTGTAACATTTCAAATAAAACTTTTTTTTAATGTATAGTTATCTTTGACAATAAGCAGTTATAATATCATTTAAAGCAAGCATAAGTATATACAAGTATAAATTCTATTTAGCAAACAAAAAGTACATTTATCAATCATTGAAGCCAAAATTCATGTCTTTATTCTTATTCAAAAGTTTGAGTTTGATATATATATATATATATATGTGAGAATAAACTTTTCAATAAAGAATAAAGACATGAATTTTGGTTTCAAGGATGAATAAAAGTACTTGTTGAATTGTTACACACACACACACACACACACACACACACACACACACACACACACAGTACAGGCCAAAAGTTTGGACACACCTTTGTGTGTGTTCATGAATTTTCTGTATTTTCATCACTCTTTACATTGTAGATTCTCACTGAAAGCATCAAAACTAGTTTCTTCAAAATAGCCACCCTTTGCTCTGATAACTGCTTTGCACACTCTTGGAATTCTCTCAATGAGCCACCTCTGGGAACTCCTTCAAGACTGTTGGAAAACCATTTCAGGTGATGACCTCTTGATGCTCACTGAGAGAATTCCAAGAGTGTGTAAAGCAGTAATCAGAGCAAAGGGTGGCTATTTTGAAGAAACTAGAATATAAAACATGTTTTCAGTTATTTCACCTTTTCTGTTAAGTACATAACTCCACATATGTTCATTCATAGTTTTGATGCCTTCAGTCAGAATGTACAATGTAAATAGACATGAAAATACAGAGAACTGGGAATGAGGTGTGTCCAACTTTTGGCCTGTACTGTGTGAGTGTATATATATATATATATAACACACTACAAAAAACAATGTTTAACTTAATGAATCCTTTGTATAATTCAACAAATCAATGAATCCTTTGTGTGGCCAGTTGCGAATAGCAACAGCTAGTATTACAGCTAGCCAGCCAATACAATATTTTCTTTCTTTTTATTTTTGTGCATATTTTCCTTTCAATGTGGAGAGCAGTAGTGAATTGTTAAGCAATTGTGACTTGTTGAGGTGAATAACTGGGAATTGTTGAGGTGAGGAAAAACACCTTTTTTATTTATATTTATCTTTGACAACAAGCAGTTATAATGTCATTAAAAGCAAGCATAAATATATACAAATATAAATTCTATTTAGCAAATTCTATTTAGCAAATTCTATTTAGCCAATTTAAATAAATGCTATTTAGTCCATTTAAAAGAAATTTAAATTTAAAACCCTACAAAAACAATGCATAATTCAATAATGTTGAATCATACTTTATTTCAACAAATAAATGAATTATTTACATTATATACATTATTTTTATTACACTCCTGGTGTGGGAACAACTGATGGTACAACACACAGACACACAAAAATTATTATTATTATTATTATTATTATTATTATTATTATTATTATTATTATTATTATTATTATTATTATTTTGCCATTCCCCAAATTCCAGTAGAAAATCTAAAGTTGGGTCTGGTTGTTTATAGGACAAAAATACTACAAAAACAATGTATTATTAAAGGTTTTATTATAAAGGTGTTATTATAAAGGTTTTTCAGGGGCCGCGTCTTCTAAAAACGGCAAAACAGCGCCAGTGAGCCGTAGTGGCCGAAAGTATATTACATCCGTAGTGGTTTAGGACCGTTGAGAATGAATGGGAAACGGTTTAGGGCCGTTTAGCTAAACAACTCTCGACTTTCGCGCGAAGGACATGCATGGTAGGCGAATTGGGGGGGCACTCACCTGCGGAGCACAGTGCATGAGCTCGTGGGGGTTCAAACCCTCGGGCCTGCAAGTTAGTTCATTTGTTCTTTTGTTTGTTTATTTTATAAATAAACCTCATTATCTCACTGGTACAGTCTTCCTCCAGTGATCTGTTGTTTAACCCTTTGCTCTCAGTTCCCCTCACGTCTCACCAAGCACCTCCCTTCATAAACCCTACCTCCATAAGCCAATTCCAGTTCAGATAAAAAAGTGGTACAAATGCCGCCTCACACCTGAGTGGCCTGGATTCAAGCCCACTTGGAGTAGGTCTGCTTTGTTGCATTTGAGTCCAAAATTAATCATTTAAATCCCGGTCTCAACCCATGTGTGCTTCTTAATTAATTTCCACCCGGGTTATGCCCCGTGAGAGGAGTCTGTTCCATCGTTGGAGATCCTCTTTGATGCTTTGCAATAGTGGCGTAAAATTCAATTTGATTAAGTCCCCTGATTTTGTTGAGATATGGATTCTGAGGTATTTGATGGACTGAATGATACGTTAATAGGGTAAGTCCCCTACCTCAGCATCCCACTCAATGTATGTAAGAGGCAGAAATTTGGATTTGGATCGATTTATGGAGTTGCCAGGAACCTTACCAAAACTATAGCTGAGACTATGGACTGATGCAATGGAGGTGGAGGAAGCTGTTAGATATAGTAAAATAACATCTGCATATAAGCTGCTTTTGTGGCAATGTGAGTTCATTTGAATACCTGGGATGTTATTATTCTGGGGCAGCACAGTGGATAGTGTTGTTGCCTCACAGCAAGAAGGACCTGAGTTTGATCCCCGGGTGGGCCGACCTGGGTTTCTGTGTGGAGTTTGCATGTTCTTTGCGTAGGTTTCCTCCAGGTACTCTGGACATGCATGGTAGGTGAATTGGTGACTCAAAAGTGGCCCTTAGTGTGTGTGCCCTACAATGGACTAGTGCCTTCTCTAGGGTTGTTTCCCGCCCTTGCGGTCAGAGTTGCTGGCTGGGCACTGCCTCACCTGGGACCCTATTGAGGAATAAGCAGTTCAGAAAATGGATGGTAATTATTATGTCTAATGGCTGAAGTGAGTGCAAAAAGAAGTGGCGATAATGAGCATCCTTGTCTGGTACTTCTGTTTAGGGTGAATGATTTGGATATTAATCCATTAGTGATTACAGATGCTGATAATTTTGATGTCTGTGAAGCTAGAATATTATGTGGGTTTTTTATTAGGCTTGAATGAGTATAATCAAAGCTGTATTCATGTGATGGGGAATTTTGGAATTATGGAGGGTTTCGGGAATCATATGAAAAAGTAGAGGAGAAATGAACTTCTTTGAACTTTGAACATTCAGATGACTGGTCAGAAATTCAATAATGTAAAAACATTCAGAGACCTCTATGACTTTGAATATATTTATTTTAGTTTAGTAGGCTACTGGTAGACCTTGTTACCCTGAATAATTCTTGGACTTTGATATTATTTTCAGAGTGGGCCATGATAGACCTTTAACCACTGGTAGAAATCAAATCTACTTTACCTTAAGACAGTAAATGTTACTCCTACCTTTTACCTATGTATTTTTTTATTTCTTCACTTTAACATTGAAAGGTCAGGGTACAGCGACCTTTGGTACATTTGGTTATTTAGGTAATGGTTTTCAATGGACATTTCAAGCTTATTAAACTCAGAAACAAAAGTGCACATGCTGCCTTAAAAAGCTAAATTTGTAATAACTCAAAAAGTTAAGTTAAATTAGATGCTTAACTATTGATAATACATTGTTACATTTTGATGCAATGATTCCAAACAACATCTTTGTTGTTATAGATTTTAGGAAACAATCTAGTCAAATAAACATTCAATTATTTAACAAATTCTAAAGGTAATTAGATTTAGCTATATTCACATATCTTCATCATTTTATGTTAACAGAACAATGAATCAAATTACAACAACTTTGTCATAAATATAATTTATTTGAACAACATGCAATGGAGAAAACAAGTACTTGATCCCCCAATAGTTTTGAAAGTTTGTATTCTGACAAATAATTAATCAGTGCATGATTTTTATACTAGCTTCATTTTAACAGTATCAATACAATATCAAAAAGAAAATCTAGAAAAAAAAAGTACAAGAAATAAAAGAAGTACAAAAATACTGTCAGTCGACCTAGGCCTGGAACTCCATGCAAGACTCAACTTGACATGTTTGGAGGAAGAAAAATACAGAATTTGACCCTAAGAACACCATCCCCACCATCAAACAAGGTGGTGGAAGTATTATGTTTTACTGAAAATGGGTCGTGGATGTGTCTTCCAGCACGACAATGACCCAAACCATACAGCCAAGGAAACAAATGAGTGGGTCCATAAGAAGCTCCATAAGGTCATGGAATGGCCTAGCCAGTCTCTTGACCTCAATCCCACTGAAAATCTATGGAGAGAGCTGAAGCTTTGCGTTTCCAAATGCATGTCTAAAAACCTTATGGATTTGAAGATGATCTGCAGAGAAGAGTGGGCCAAAATTACCCCTGAAGTGTTTGGAAACCTTATAAAAAAAACTACAAGAAATGTCTGACTTGTCACCAAGTATTAAATGATATGATAAATATTTACTAGGTGGTCAAATACTTATTTGCTTCAATTAAATTCAACTTGTTTCTCATTTCATATAATTTTCTCTTTTTTTCTTTTAATGTTCTATGTGGCACTGTTAAAATAAAGCTGGCATAAAATTATGAGAGGTTTTTCAATGGGGGATCAAGTAGGCTGTGTCTGTGTCCATAAACACATTCAAACTTTCTTGATAAGTATGCTTTTTTGCTTGGGAAATCCATTCAATGATTTCCACTACTGAATTGTGCCTGAAGATCACAACCAGACAATACTGGTTTTCAGCCTCAGTCTTGCATACAGAGATTTCTGCAGATTCTCTGAACCTTTTAATAATACACAAATAAAATACACAAACACTTTATTAATTCATGTTGAGGACGTTTATTCCTTAAAACTAAAATGCCAAGCCACTACTAACACTTTGTTTTAAGGTACACATTTATAAACACAAGTGATACACTTTCTATTTGACTGTATTAGATATGTAATAATATATGTAAGTAGGTTATAGGACCAATATAATTCACACTTTCTTAAGACCTCTTTTGGGTTTAATTGTTATTCCTAATTGTACTTATTTACAGCTAAAACAAGTTTAGATATTTTTATTTTTTCAAATGCAGTTTTAGTCATCATTAAGAACACCAAATTGATTTTAAGGAAGCCAATTCGCAATATTAATGACTTGATCATTAATAATCAATGACAAATTGAAATTTTTAGAATATTGATCTGCTCCTTCCCAAGGATTGATTTTGTCTCCTGCAAGTTCTTAGTGACCTCACAGGTCAGGCGGGGCATTAAGTAAATTTCATATATATTAACAATATTAAATATGTATATTCTTATATATTTCCTCCTTAAATTTCTAGTTTTAGTTTAAACTGTACAGAAAATTATTACTTTTCAGTTTAAAAAAAGTAAAAAACACCTAGTTGTGACATTAAATATTTTGTCTTTGTAGTGGACTCAATTGAATATAGATGGAAAAGGATTTGCAAATAATCGTTTTCTGTTTAATAAAAGAAAAATAAATAAATAAAGTGTTTAAAAATCTCTCTCTCTCTCTCTCTTACACACAAATACACACACAGTTGCTGCTTTCTACAGAGAGGTCTAAAAAAAATTTAGTGAAACAAAGGAATATAAATGTTAAAGTAAAATCTATTAAGTTTTTATCTGTTCATGTTCTCTAAAAAAAATCTGGAATTAAAAAAATTTACATTTACATTTACATTTGCAGCATTTAGCAGATGCCCTTATCCAGAGCGACTTACAAAAGTGCTTTGCTGTTTACTTAGAATATCCTAGTTCCAGTGAATATCAGTGAAATGATTGTGGGGGAAAGTCTGAGATTCCAACTAGTAAAGTGTAAGATCTGTTTACCTCATTTTATAGAGAACAGCATTAGTAGTGCCAATTACCTTTAATGATAAATAGTTCAGTCTATCAGAAGGTTCTTGTACTTGCGAAGTGAATGCAGTTGTTTTCAGCATTTGGCATTACAGAAAAGCAGACACAAACAAACTTTTTAATCAAATTTATTGATGTGAGCTTTTCTGGTAATAAAAGTATTATTCATTTATCAATTTAAATGTGCATCTTTTTTAGAACTTTCACAAATAATTTAAATCATATATTATTAACGAAGCTCTACAGCAAACAATTCAGTTTGTAGAGATCCATAAAATCACACAGAGACTGGAAACACATTTAAAGAACTTTGTGAGCAATGTTTACTTTCACATTTCATCTGAAATATTAGAACAGCAATGCCAGTTTTTACATCTGTATCTACATTGTGATAAGAGTAAAAAAAAGTGTAAAAAAAAACCCACAGTGACATCATCAGCAACGTAGGGCAGAGGTATCTCAGTTAATTCCTTGATGAAGATGATAGTCTTATATAGGCTATACTGTAAAATCCCAATCCTGGTGTGATCTCATTAATCCTTTTGAGTGATAAAACAAATGATTGTTGCAGCTGAATTTATTCAGAAGTCTACATATATATTATGTTTGAAATATAATAAGAGCTGAAAGCTCTGCTCCCTAGGGTACTCAGATGGGCAAGGTACAGAATGATGAATAGAAGAGGAGGATCGGAGCGAACGGGTAGGAGTTGCGATTAGGAGAAAATATGACTGGAAAGGTGTGTGTGTGGGGGGGGATTTTGTAGTCAATCCTAAAGTTAACAGGAAACCAATGGAGCTGTTGAAGGACAGGAGTGATGTGGTGAAATTAAGGAGTTTTAGAAATAATACGGGCAGCTGCATTCTGAACCAGCTGAAGTTTATGGAGGGATTTAGGAGGAAGGCCAAAGAGAAGAAAATTACAGTAATCAATGCTATGAACTAGAATAGATGTAGTATGGGCAGTGAGGGAAGGGCGTAGACGATTGATGTTGTGCAGATGGAAATACACAGAATGGGTAATATTACTGATGTGAGAGTGAAACAATAAACAGCTATCTAGGATGACACCCAAGCTCTTAACCTGAGGTAAGGGGGAGACTAAGGTGTTGTCAATTGGAATAGAGAAACTGTCAACTTTTGATAATATGGATATAATTTGTCTTGTATTTTGTTTCTTTCAATAATGTATGCCACCCTGTTGTTAATATTCTTCTGCTCCAAATGTCACTTTTCCTATCTGGTACCTTCACAAATACACACAGTAAAAAGATTTCACAAAGGAGATAAGGTGCAAATAGAGAGTCAGAAAATGGCGATTCCCCAATACTCAACAAATGTCCTGTCAAACACCTTGCAGTCAGTTGCAGGGAGGCAAGAAGAAAACTCCAATTGCACTAGTGAATTCATGCAGGAGAAAAACCATATGACTGCCCAGACTTTGGGAAGAGTTTTAGTTTTAGCGAATTCACACTGGAGAGAAACCATATTGGTGCTCCGACTGTAGGAAGAGTTTTAACCGATAGCGTACTCTCCAACAGCGCCAGGGAATTCACACAGGAGGTAAACCAAATAACTGCTCAGACTGTGGGAAAAGTTTTAATTGTCAAAGTAATCTGAAACAGCACCAGCTAATTCACAAAGGAGAGAACCCATATCACTGCTCAGACTGTAGGAAGAGCTTTAACAGACAGCATAGTCTCTTCCAGCACCAGCAAATTCACACTGGAGAGAAACCCTATTAGACCCAGAATAGAATAGAATAGAATAGAATAGAATAGAATAGAATAGAATAGAATAGAACTTTATTGATCCCTTGGGAGGGTTCCTTCAGGGAAATTAAGGAAATAGATTAGGTGCTGTTTTGTTGGCAAAAGGAGGTCATACAAAGTATTAAGGGGTGCTAATAATTTGATTAAACACAAGATTTGATATTAAACAATTATTTCTTTATGTGGGATTTTTTTTCCTACTGAATAAATGCACTTGAGTTAAAGGTTGGATTTTACTCTTTTTTCCATTGTGGTCCTATATTATTTAGAAAAAAACTCAATTTATTAGAAGCTAAAGAACACATCTTAACCAGGGGTGCCAATAATTATAGAGGACACTGTATATATATATATATATATATATATATATATATATATATATATATATATATGTCCATCCATTTTCAGTACTGCTTTTTCCTGAATAGGGTCACAGGGGAGCCGGTGCCCAACTTCAACTCTGGCCACTTTAGAGTCACCAATTCACCTACCGCACATGTCTTTGGACTGTGGGGGAAACCGGAGTACCACACAGACATTTCCCAGGTGGCCCCACACTTGCTTACTTGCCGTGCCTGTGGCACTGCTCATCTACTGGAAATTTTATAAAATATTATAAAACTAAGAATATTAAATGTTTGTGCAACTTGGTTTGTCCAAAACTAGTTACTTCTGAATACACATTCAGAAGTAATGTCTTAATATGACATTGGTTATAACACATTGCAGCAGGACATCTCCAACTGTAGTTAAAGAGGTTCTTAAAAAAATAAGCAGTATTTCCTCTCCATTTATTTAAGAGGGAACTTGTCCTGTAAAGATGCTAAACCCTCTTCAGAAGTGTTCCGTTATGGATATGAGAGGGATTATCTCAATAAAAGTAAGAGACAGTGCTTTGACTGTAACATTCATTTACCTAAAACGTTTCCTCATGGGGATTCCTCAGATTCACTCATATCAGCGTAACACACATTAACACACCACCTCCATGTCAGTGTGACTGCAGTTCTGAGAATGATTATATAATTTCATGACTTTCTTTTTCCAGGATCATGATTTTATCACGATCATTTCTCATGTTGGCTTTTAATACTACATTGAAAGTTACTAAACAGTTCAACCAAACTAAAAAATATAGTAAAAATAAAGTACTATGAGGAAAAAAAAGAACAACTCACCAATTAACTTTTAAAAAAAGATTTAATGTGCGTGTGCATTTTTTCAAACTGGTTTGATAAGGTAAATAACCCCACCAAATAGGTAAGTGCTCCCTGCATAACAGCTAGCATAACACATATCTTAGTAAACACATGTCCTCAGCAGGATCAATCCGTTCACTTCACTTTGTTATGGAGGTAGCACTGAGAAAGCAATTAACGTTCAATAAACATGAAATGTAGAATAAAAACAAACAGAACAGAACTACCAGAGAACAGAACCCTAGTTTTCCACTGTTTTGATCGGAACCAAATCTTTTGGATGATAAAATGTTTTGGTCTTGCTGTAACGTTAGTGGACCTTCACAGTGCTTGACTTTCAACATTTTTCCCAAACAAGATTGTTTGGGATGCGGTCACTTAAATGATTTGTCCCATTACTGTCCTGACTTGCAAATTCTCTCTGTGCAAACTTTTCAACTTGTGGTTCGTGGCATGTCAGTTCGGGAAAATCCAAACCAGCTCCATATTACTGATGAGGGACTAACTCTTGGATAGTGTTTTCATGCATGGCTTCCCGCTTGTATAAAGGATGCGGTGTATGACGGTATGCTATATTGGTTTATCCGTGTGTCTCTATGAAAGGCAAATAGTGTGCTTTGACTGAGGTAAAATAAAAACCCACATAGCTTCTATGTGCACAGAACTGCAGCTTAACAATCTTACAGTCATAACGCACACTCTACTCTGGAGTCCGAGGCCTTGCAGGCACAGCTGAGTTTGACAAGTTTACAAATCTTTCCCATCTAAAAGATGCGCAATGCTTTTGTTCAAAAACAGTAAACGTAATTTATCCATTTTTGTTTTACTCTAAGCATAGACTTCACAATAAATAAACTAAGTAAAAGAATAGGTTGAATCCTGGCTACACATATGTATACAGCTTTCAGAAATGGTATGTGTTTTAACTTCTATAGTTTTACACAGCCTTTTTTGAAACTCCTTTGGCAGCAATTACAGCCTTTTTAGTGTGGTAACCACAATGAAAACTAATTTTACACACTGAAGGGGGTGCTTTAGAGTCATATAGCCACACACTAGAAAACTGTAAAAATAAATAAATACATAAATAAATAAATAAATAAATAAATAAATAAATAAATAAATAAATAAAAAGATAAAATGAGAGAAAAAAGACTAAGACCTTGGTGAATTTTACAAGTTTTCAGTTTTCAAGCATTCTAGGTGTCAAATATGCATTTGGAGCACAGGTGGCACTATAGAGCCAATGAAACAGGAATATACTACAATGCACAGGTCAAAGTATGTCCTAATAACAATACACCTTTGAAGTTTGGTGAGTTTTTGAATATTGTAAGCCCCTCAAAAACAACAAGAAATTTTAACGTGAATATGCACAATTCGAACCAACATGGTGAACTCCCTGTTGGGCAGCGTCAGAAAAAAAGGGTAATAATTGACCGGTATAATGAGCTCAATGACCATATCGTATATGTTCTACAAGTTCTACATTTTGGAGAGCCTGATCTACGCCCAAGCTCTGCCGTACACAATTATTTGATTTTTTTCACCAATCTTGAAGCTTGTGCCAAAAAGTTTGAGCATCAAAAATGACTTTAAAAGGTGAAATTGCCAAAGCATAGAATATAATAATAATAGTAGTAATAATAATAATAATAATAATAATAATAATAATAATAATAATAATAAAAATAAATAATAATAATAACAATAATAATAATAATAATAATAATAATAATAATAATAAAAATAATAATAATACAATAATATAATATGGTCACCTATACCAAAAATGTGTGAAAGGACATCCATTATGCATGAATTTCTGAGCAACTGTATGTAGCATGTCTAGTATATCAATGGCCCACCATTACAGTGTTTGACTATTTGACTATTACTTCGCAACTGAACATCAAGTGTATCTGGAGATTGACAGTGTAGATCCAGACAGACTGACAGTGTATATGGGGACAGACTGACAGTGTAGATCCAGACAGACTGACAGTGTATATGAGGACAGAGTGTAGGAACTGCTCCGGCCCTGGAGGGGGCGGTAATTCATGTTTGACATGTTTGTGAGGTCATGTGTAAACGGAAGAAGATCGGGTGTTTTGAGTGAGCGCTGAGACAGAGCGGTGGAGAGAACACTGGAGTAAGTACTGTAGTAAGTACTGGAATAAGTATTGGAATAAGTATTGGAGTAAGTATTGGAATAAGTATTGGAGTAAGTATTGGAATAGGGACTGTTAGGCTGTGAGTGTTGATGCGGATCGTTTTTCTAAATGAAGCGAGGTTAGACGCGGTGTTTGTTCTCAGTCTGAGTGTTGTTCTCCAGTCTGAGTGTTGTTCTCCAGTCTGAGTGTTGTTCTCCAGTCTGAGTGTTGTTCTCAGTCTGAGTGTTGTTCTCCAGTCTGAGTGTTGTTCTCCAGTCTGAGTGTTGTTCTCCAGTCTGAGTGTTGTTGAGTTGTTCACCTTTCAGTCTGTGTTTGACTGAATACGGATCGACTCTTTAATTCAGATTTATAACGAGCCTGCTGTCCTGCTCAATGGGGACATGGGGACCGATGGGGACAGCTGTATTTTTACTGAACTGTAAACATTTGCTTGAAGGTTTAAACGACCAAACATATGATCTTCGTACATTTTAAATACATAAGTGATGTTCTGAAGTCCGTCCAGTACTGCTTTTATTAGTGTATCATCTCAGATGTGGACAGTTTATTCAGAGTAATCAGACTAAAGAAGACATTCTCAGGGTTATTTCCACAACGTCACAAAGAATGTCCATAATGAAACTCCTTACTACTTCATACTGCATTTCACTGGTTCATTACTGCATTATGCTAGTAAAATACTCCATTATTGTAGTAAAATCTGCATTATACTAGTTAGAAACTACAATATTGCAGTTTTAACCAGTAAAATACAGATGTAAACCAGTATAATGCAGTTGTAACAAATGTATACTGGTTTAAACTGTATTATCTGCATTAAATTGGTTAAACTGCATTATACTGTTTAGAACTGCAGTATACTAGTTAGAAACTGCAAAAATGTGAATGTAAAAGTATGAACTTGTTAAAACGCCATTTCTCTGGTTTAAATCTGAATTTTACTGGTTTTAAACTGCATTTTACAAGTTAAAGCTGCATTTTACTGATTAAACTGCATTATTCTGTTTAGAACTGCATTACATTAGTTCACGCTGCATTATTGTATTTACAAACTAGATAAAAAAAGTTAACAGCATTAAAATAGTTAAAAACTGTTTTAAACTAGTTACATGACCATTATTTTAGCTACAACTGCATTATAGTAGTTTAAACTGTATTATATGATTTGAAACTTCATTATATTAGTTAAAACTGCATCATGTGCACTGTACTGGTTACAGTTGCATTGTACTGGTTAAAACTGCACTATACTAGTTAAAGCTGCATTATTGTATTTAAAAACTGCAATTATATTATCTGCATTATACTGTTTAAAACTACAATATTTGTTGAAGCTGCATAATACTTGTTAAAAACTGCATTATATTAGGTAAAACTGCATTATACTAGTTAACGCTGAATTATACTAGTTAAAACTTATATCTGGAGTTACTTATTTGTAATCGTAATAGTAGTACCAGATATCTCCCCTGTAATTCTTAGTAGTACAACTAGTTTTAGCTCTCATTGTTAGTAGTCAAAACCCAAAATGTAGATATCTAAATTTGTTTTTTGGAGATAATGTCTGTGAATCTGATGATTTCCTAACTGATGATTGATAGAAACCTGACTCAAAACTGCATTAGAAAGGTTGTGACTTTCACTTACAGCTTGGGTAACTGATTTAATTTCTGGCTAAAATGACTTGCCATACATACAGGACTTGTATAGAATGGATATTTCATGCAGAAAGCTAGAGAATAACATTTTTAATGCTTTTAGTTTGTACTGCAGTGTAGGTCACTATAGTAGTATGTTATCTAAGTCTATGTTATGTGCAAACAGTGCAATTAATTGGGCATTTATTTCAGGCTGTGGAGTCATGGCTCAAGAGAGGAAGGTGGGTTTGCTTAGAAGGACATCTTCATCTAAGAAGCCCCTTAAGGAAAAGGTTGTACTGATGTACGATGAAATATTTACGGTAAGAAATTGTGTTCTTTGATAATCATCTGGTGATATTGCTTGAGTCTAGCCTGAAACTAAAGCTGATATTTTACATCTTTTGGCTGAAGCAGCATGAATTGCTTAAAACATGGAACCTTCTTTTTTTTTATTAGACTCTATTTAATGGTAAAAAACTCATTCTCTTTTACCCCATTGAAAACAATGTCTGCTGTCACAGTGTTATTAATGTTTAAGACAATTTTTTTAGTTAAAATAATTTCTTACATCTTTACATTGGCTTTCCACCTTCCAGGTACTGGACTGGGACTAGTTTCCCACCCTGCCCTGGACTAGCTGTTCACCCACCATCACCAACTATGTAGAAATCTACTGTTACTGTTACAGTGGCTTGCAAACGTATTCATACCCCTTGAACTTTTCAAATTTTGTCACATTGCAACCACAAACATAAATATATTTTCATTAAATGAATTAAATTCCAATGAAATATATTTATGCTTGTGGTTGAAATGTGACAAAATATGGAAAAATCCATGAATATGAATACTTTTGCAAGCCGCTGTATGTCTACCAGCAAACTAAAATTGTAGCAGTGTACCCGAGTATTAGAACAGAGGTGTGGGGGTCCAGTGTCCCCTAACTGTGTATTAGTAGTTTGACCAGAGGAGGATGGGTCCTCCCCCTTTTGAGTCTGATTCTTCCCAAGGTTTCTTCCTCCAGCTCTGAGTCGCCCTTTGGCTTGATCACTAGGGGATCTGTCTCTTATCCTTTGTTCCTGTGTTGTTCACCTTTTTATTTTTTGATTTCTGTAAATCTGCTCTGTGATAACTTCAGTTGTGAAGAGCGCTATACAAATAAATGTTGATTTGATTTGATTTGAGTCTTTCATCCAAAATATAAGAGCCTTTATTTCCTTAACAACCATCTTTCAACTGACTCAAATGAACCCACCACATATTGTGCAAGTGTGTGTGGACATTGCATGTTTGTTGTGGAAGAATCATTCATTGGCCAGATAAATTTGATCATGTGTTTTTCTATTCTGAAGGTTTTTATTTGCTCAGATTTGTATACTATATATGCATTTATACAGGCCATCCTGATTCAGTTTAATTGATGACTATCAACATTGAGGTTTACAGTCCCATTGGTTCCATAAGTAACTTGAATTTTAAGTATGCTTGTAGTGAAGTTCAAAATATATAATGTAGATGATAATATATTAATACCGAAGCTTTATTTATTTGATTTGTTTGACATTTGTAATTATTTAAAGCAACAGGAAGTGTATAACAGGCTGTGATGAGTGCAGTTAATACAAAGAAATGGTATGACAGATGTGGTCTGTCTACATGGGTGCAGTACACAGCAGCTCTGTTTTGTCTGACTTTAGCACAGAGAAGTTATTCAAAGTGTACCAGTTTATATTTTGGCAGAGATGTACATTTGTGTGTCAGCAGTGGACGCTGACGCCATGTCACAATACTCAAAGAAAATATTTATTACACAAATAGTAGAGGTGTTAGGACCTTGTGGGGTACCACATTGTGTATGTACAGATGTACATATACTGTTTGTTTATAGTGATTTGTCAGGTAAGGTCTGAAATGAACTATTCATTTTTATTTAGTTTCTCCATTTTACAGGTTCTGTATTAATTAAATAAAGGGACAACTGAACAGTTACATGGCCAAGTGTGCTCTGCTGCCTCTTATTTCATGATAAATGAAGGGTATCAGAAATTTAGTATTAATTTTAATGTTAATGTCAATGTGCATAAAGATGGCCACAACAACCCTTTTGGAGACATAACGGAAGCATTATGCAACAATGCACTTGAAGTTCATGCTATAATGTGAGATATTAACACTGGTGTTCTGTTCTTTGACTGCAGTCTACCAGTGCCTTGTCTCACATTATAGCAAGAACCTTGGGTGTATTGTTGTCATTATATAAAATGTAAAGTGAGTTGTCAGTTCTGTTTTGATTTAAGAAGTAAAAACTTTGTTTCTTTGGAAGTATTTCTTATGTTTCTTGGACCAAATGATGCAGGGTTATTAAGGTGCTTTTGTGAAATTTCAGATCTTTCCTGTTGATGGGAGCTCATACTCCAGAAGGTTAAAGATCAGTCTTGGTTTTGTATGATAAAGATTTTTAATGGGTTGTCTAATTTTTGACATAACTGTATCTGAAACTTCTCTCAAATGGACACTGTCCATTTTAAGTGCCGTTACTAGCACAGTATGGACTACTCTCTCTCCCTGAGGGTGGTGACTACTAGACCTCCAGGGGACCAATAGAGAGTGCTTCATGGCCCGCTGGTGATCCTCAGCCTTCAGGTTGAGAAACCCTCACATTAAGTCAGTTTTTTTCTGAACTTTTTTTTTTTAATTTTAGAAAGATGACCCTGCCAAGACTAACCCTCGCTTCTGGGATGAACTCTTTTTAATGAAGGTATAGCCATGTATTATCTTCTAACTTTCATTGATACATAAATGTAAATTAACCATTAGTTTAATTGTGAAATGTAAGTTTTATATTCTACAATTGTTAACATGACCTGTACAATATTTTACCAAAAAAAACAGGTCAATTTGGAGTATCTGGAAGGAAAGCTGGAATCTCTGGATGGTGATGAAGTGATGGTGATCAAGGAAAACCTCAATAGTCTGTTCCACCATTGTGTGCAGGCTTTGGAAGAAGAGCACCAGATTAAAGTAGTCAATGCTCTGCAGGTAGGGGTGTGCACAGAGTTGGTGTCCGTTTGCTGTTGAATTCAATTTAACTTTGTGATTATCTTTCTCACTTCAGAAAGATAACGCAGTTCCATGGAGAATACATGGTACACACAGATGTCTGGCCACGCTTGATGAATCCTCACTGTCATATAAAGACAATCAGTTTCTGTGCTGATAGTGGTGGTGTTTAGCTCTGCTGCACACAGCCATTCCATCATACCCAGATAAACTACTTAAACGACTGGGCTCAGTGTGGGGAAAAAAAGGTTGTAGACCTCAAATAATGTAATATAATATATATTATACAGTGCATCTGGCAAGTATTCACATTCACATTTTTCCGCATTTTATATTCGTCTTATTCCAAAATTGATTCAGTTAATTTTGTCCCTCTAAATTCTATACACACAATACCCCCCAATGACAAAGTGAGAAAAGTGTTAGTTGGAATCTTTGCAAATTTATAAAAAAAAAAACCTAAAATATAACTTGTCCATAAGTATTCACAGCCTTTACTCAGTACTTTATTGAAGCACCTGTATGCTTAGGATCGTTGTCCTGTTGGAAGATAAACCTTTGTCCCAATCTGAGGTCCACAGTACTCTGGAGCAGGTTATTGTCAAGAATATCTTCCCTCTGCCCTAACAAGTTCCTGCTGTGGAAAAACTTCCCCACAGCATGACTCTGCCACCAGCATGCTGGGATGGTATTTACTACATGATGAGCAGTGTCTCTTCCTCCAGACATAATGCTTGGCATTGAGGCCAAAGAGTTCAATCTTTGTTTCATCAGACCAGATAATTTTGTTTCTCATGGTCTGAGAGTCCTTTAGGTGCATTTTGGCAAACTCCATATGGGCTGCCAGAGTGTCACAGTGACCATTGGGTTCTAGTCACCTCCCTGACCTTTCTACCTTGATCACTCAGTTTGTCAAGGCAGGTTACCCATGCCATGGACACCAACACATCAGCATTTGATCAGAGATGCTGGCTTTTGAACTTTGTGCTGATAACAATACAGACTGTCCTTTTCCTCTGTGGCCTGGAGGACACAAAACCAATGCCAACAATTATAACAAGACTCAACACAGGTATATGAGATACGGCTTTCTCTTTGCATGGTAGTTTTATATTGCACTTGTAGATGGAGCAACAAACTGTGTTCACTGACACTGGTTTTCTGAAGTGTTCCTGAGCCCATGTGGTAAAATCCGTTTTTTAATACAGTGTCATTTGAAGGATTGAAAGTCACGGGTCTTGCCGCTTACTTGCAGAGATTTCTCCAGATTTTCTGAATCTTTTGATGATATTATGGACTGTAGATGATGAAATTGCACATTGAGGGATGTTATTCATAAACTGTTGGACTATATGCTCATGCAGTTCACAAAGTGGTGAACCTTGCCCCATCCTTGCTTTTGAACAACCTTTATACATATACAGTACATTCATATTATACTATATAATAATGACACTCTCCTGTTTCCAATTAACCTGTTCACCTGTGGAATGTTCCAAATAGCCTTTTGTTGTCCCTCTTTCAAACTTTTTGGAACGTGTTGCAGGCATCAAATTCAAAATGAGTGAAAAATTGCAATTATCTTTTTACATTTAAATATCTTGACTTTGTAGTGTATTCAGTTTAATATTGGTTGAAAATGATTTGCAAACCATCATTTTCTTTAGGGGTGTGACGAAGTTCGAATTCAATGACAATTTTTAGCAAATTCGAATTCGACGGATGTTTTAGGGCCAATTTTCACCGAATGTGGATTTGAAACCGCCGCTGGTTTATAATACAGACTGTCTAGACCGGACAGAGCGACGCAGACGCAGATATAAATACAGCACTTTAATGGGGATAAATGTGAAAAACAGAATCAAACAGTCCAGGTCAATAACTGACAGTAGAGACAAAACCAGAGATGGAGTCGATAAACAGGTGAAGATCAATAACCACTAGACTAAACACAGGACGAGACGAAAGGCAGGAGTCAGAAAATGGAAACGGGTCAAACACGGACAGACTGATAACGATAAACACAGGCAGCAGGCTGAAGTTTGAGCTAGACTCTGAACAGGCTGAAAGACTGTATTAAACACTCTCCGGACCAGGTGAATACAATCAGAACTCCGGTGATCAGGAACATGAGTGAGTCACAAGATCAGTCAGGTGACAAACTGAAGGATTCTGGGAATTGGTGTCCGGAGAAACTGAGGGGTGCATGACACAGACAGGTTGATTTCCGGCCTGCAGGTCATCTTTTAGAGACCACCAATGTTCATCTGAATTTGATGGTGAATGTTGTTTACTTTATACTTCTGCTTTACATAAATAAATAATGAAAATGGCCGAATGTGGTAAAAAAACAAGTGTAAAACACAAAACAGTTGTAAACACAAACAGTTCCTCACTACTAGTTGATATGAGTCTTCTTTGTGTAAGAATGCATAATTAGTTAATTACATGATAATAAATGATTAATAATTTTATGATTCAGTGTCAGTTAAATAGCATGATGAACTGTTTACAGTACACCGTGAGTCCGTGACTACCTGTGGATGATGGCCTGTTTAAACATCATGTATTCATGTTGAAAAAATACAAAAATACATGCACCAATGAGTTTATCGGATGTTCTTGGCCCCATGTTTACCAAAACCGCATTTGCATTCGAATTCAACAAATTTGTAGCTAAAAAAATTTGAATCCGATGGATGCGGATTTTCCTCAGCTCCGTCACATCCCTAATATTCTTTTTATGTTTATCTTTTTTATATGGCAGTATTTTGAACTTCTTCAGTGACAATGTTAAATGCAAACATAAATGCTTGTCATTCAAAACAAAACTTGATATAGGTAAAGTATTATGCCAGACTGTCATTACAAACAATATGAATATAAAAAGTGTACTTGAAATAGAAAAATAGGCTACAAAAGATTAATTCCAAAAGATGTAAAATAGGCTTAATTCAAATCTTGCAATAAATGCAGGTGTCTCTTACTGATTTTTAAACACTCGAAAATATGTTAATTTGACTGTTTAATATGGCCAGTTAACATGTCATCTGTGTTATTCCTGTTTTCAAGACACTCTGTGCCTTGTTTAGAGGAGTGCATCAGAAAAACAAATCAGCAACAGGCTTTGACATCATCAACATGCTGGTGGGATTTGACAAAGCTGAGCTTAGAATGAAGGTGAGTGGGATGTTAGAGGTGTGATGTGTCTCGTAATGGTTATCATGTTTTATGATGCTGCTCTTTAAAGACCATTGAGCCACAATGATGAACATCTTTAAATTATTTGAATCAAATTGAATATTGATCTATGTAACAAATTAGATTATTGTGTATTGTTATTCTGGACTTTTTTAATGAGGCACAATATGTTAGCTATCAAAACAGATCTTATTGATGAAATGAAACTGTAACAAAAGGAGCCTTTTAAATGCAAGGAATGTGAATACAGTCATGTAAAAACTGGTGCATAAAACAGTTTGTAAATGGACCTTGGTGTAAAAAGCATTAGTTTACAATATGAATGCTCTGAAGTTATAAAGTTATTCATACATTCATACACATTTTAAATGTAAAATTAAAAATGAAAGGTCAAGCATAGGTTTAATTTAAAAGCCTAACTCTTGTAATGTGTGTGTGATTTTAGTCTACCTACTTCAGCTTTTCAGCAAGTGCATTTGTATAGCTGTCAGTGAGGAAGCTGTTATTTTTGTTGATATCCATACTGTAAAAGTAAATTCTATTCCCTAAAGATAGGAGCAGCCCAGTAGCAAAAATAGCCATTTCTCCCTTTTAAAAACTAACTTGTACATATTGTATATATTCAGGGGCTTAACTCATGGTCATGTACCCGGGTCTGAACCTTACAGTTTGTTAGGGTTCACCAGGGGTTTAAAGGCAATTGGGTAATTAATTTGATGCCTTTGTATATGTGAATTGTAGGATCTAATGGAGAGCCTGGACAGTCTACTGTGTGGAGATGGCTCAGAAAGCCTAAAGAGCCTATGCCTGAAGTTATTGCTTTGTCTGGTTACGGTAAGGATACTCCTTTCCAGTAATGCACATAATTCTGGCCTTCCTTTGAGACCATCAGGCGCTTGCAACTCATTGAGAATGCTGCAGCACGGCTCACCTTCAATGTCCCCAAATTCAGTCATGTAACTCTGCTGCAGTCCCTTCATTGGCCTCCTGTAGCTGAACATCAGATTCAAAATGCTGCCCTACTAAGTCAAAAATGGACAGGCGCCTTCATACATGACGGCAATGGTCAAAACTCAAACTGTACCAAGAGCCCTTCGAGTTTTAAGTACAGCTCGGCTTGACACACCATCCCTCAAAACGCAAGGAAAACATGCATGCAGACTCTTTTCTGTTCTGGCACCAACAGAACTGAACAGCTGAGTCCCTCACTGTGTTCAAACTTAGACTGAAGACTCATCTGTTTCAGGAGTATTTAACTCCATATTTATTATGGGTTTTGTTAGTCCCCAATCTGACATTTGTTTCTGACAGCATCAAAGTATGAATAATCTCTGGATTCTAGCCACGTCTTCTAGATAAAGATATTTTCGGCGTGTACAGCAAAGCAAGTTGTTCTGGATCTGGGCATCTGCTAAATTCCGTAAATGTAAAACATAATTCAGTTTGCATTGACCCTCAAATCTTACAAACCTTATAAAGTTACATATTATTTACTTTCTTTACTGAGTGACATGCATATTTTTGGATTTTCAAATTTATCAGGTCTATTGTGCACAATTAGTCATGTAAAAAAAAAAAAAAGGACACAAATAATTTTTTTTAATAGCAAATTTAAATATAGGCATTTGGTCTTTATTTTCACAATATTGAGGGATCTGAAAAAATGTCTTTAAAAAATAATAATTAAAAGTGAATTATTTCTTGTGAGGAAAAAGCTTGGACACCCCCACCACTTAACATGCCTAAAATGAGAATCAGGTGCAGCACAATAACCTTTGTTTGAGAGGACTTTGGAGGAGAATGTTATTTTTATCTGACTAGTGGTTTGCTCTGCATTGTTTAAAAGAGAGGAATCAGCTTGGTGAAATCCAAAGATCTCTCTGCGGTCTTCAGAAAGAAGGTTGTAGATGCAGATGAGTCTGATTTAAAAAGATCTCAAAATAATTAGAAATCAGTCCTTCCACTGTCCGGAAAGTCTTTCACAAGTGGAGAACATTTAAAACAACTCCCCACATGACCAGGTCAGGTTGTCCTAGCAAGTTCAGCCCAAGAGCAGATCATAAGTGCAGAGAAGATGTGAAACCTTTGATGACTGACTTTCCCATATATAAGTTTCCCACGTATACAAAGAGCAGGAATTCTGGAACAGTTCTTTGGACAGATTTGTGCCAAACAAGTCTTGTGTTACTGTGGCCAAACACAGCATTTGAGCACAAGAACCTCATACCAACTGTGAAGTATGTAGGTAGAACTGTCATGGTTATAGGCTGCGTAGCTGCAGTCAGACCTGGAGATCTCACAATCATAGAAACCACTATGAAATCTGTATCAGAGGGAGCTTTGGGAATATGTAAGACAGTCTGTACAAAAGCTCACACTGAAACATTGCATAGCTGGAGTAGTAGTAAAATCTTTCTTTCAGTTGACATCAGGGACTGGTAGATGGTTATAGGAAACTAGTAATTTATTTTATTTCAGCTAAAGGAGGAAATGCCAGCTATCCCAGTATCCTACCTTTTTCATCACAATAAATATTAGTTACATTTTACAAATATCACCTCCATCTCTCTGTGGAGTTAAAATTAAGATCAAATGTCCATTTTCAAGTGGACAGAAGTCAGGAACCCTAGGTACCCTCAACACAGACATTTATTGACATCCATGTCCTGAAAGTATGATGATGAATGCGAAGATGGAGGCAGATTGTCTGTTTTAAAACCTAAATGGACAGAGGTCAGGGAACATGGGTCATATCAACACAAATTTTCAGACATGCATGTAATGACAAGATGATGTTGACTGCTAAATTTCAGCCAGATCAGCCACTGAGAGGCTCAAAAGCACAGAATTAAGTCATGTTTTCATATATTTCTGAATACATCTGACCTAAAGTTTCAAATGAGAAAAAATATTGTAATTGATCATTTATTGAGGAGAATTGTCCTATTGGACATACAAATCTGCCTGGTACAAGGTGTGACCCCCCTGTGCAGCGATAACTGCAATTAAACATTCATAGTAAATGCTGATTAGGTCTGCACATTGGCTAGCTCATTTTGGTCTCATCCGTTCACAAATTTTCCTTCTGGCTTGTCCATGTGAGCAAGGATTTGCTTTTTTGAGAGCAGTTGCTTTCTCCTTGCAACCCTGACCTGTCAGTCCCTTACTGTTGCAAGCAGCCCCCCTGGGTCTTCTTTGGGGGCTTGGGCTTCTCTCCTGCTGGAACAAAGGTGATGGTATACTTAGAGGAGTGTTGCCGCTTGCTGTTGTTAATGTCAGAGCAGATGGTGTCTGCTTCTGCCTGCAGAACCTGGTTGTGGTGCCAGTGCCAAGCCTTTGAGCAGCAGCAGACGATGTGTTCTAACATCTGTTTAATCTGGAAGAGTTAGCATCCAGGTGAGTCCACCAGGCCCAAGGTGAATAGGTTTGCAGGGTTCTGGAGGACATCGTACACTGACTAGACTAGGAACTTGAAATGGTGTGAAACCACCTCCCCTAGATCTGCCCAGTTGATCTCATGGCCAGCTGTATACTCCCAATTGGTCCAGACCCCCTGCTTGGACATGCCCACCATTTTGCTGAAGCGTATTTCCTCCACCTCAGCACATACTTCCTCCTGGATCAGCTTCTGCTTCTCCTTTCTGCTGGCTTTGCTGTAGCTAGGTTTTGTTTTTTTGCCCTGCCCAGCCCGACCCGTAGCCACTGTGGATGCTGTGTCGTAACCTTGCCTCTTCCAGTGCATCCTGGGTGCGCCACTTCTGTCCCATTCTGACTTTCACACCTGCTGAGGAGACCTTAGTGTATGTGGTATCTCTGTAAAGCAGGACTTCTCTGCCTTGGGTGACCTTGAACTCCTCTGTCAGACTGCTGAATGGGAAGCTGCAGCTTGGTGTTGTGCCAGAAGAGGACAATGTTGCTTAGGCTTCGTGGCAGGCCCAGCTACCTCCATAGGGACTAGCTAATCTTCCCCTCAAAGCCCTCTACGATTTTAATCAGGGCGTCATAGACTAAAAGTGGCAAGGCAGGCAGGGTGCCATGATTTGTGTGTGGCTATATGACTCTAAAGCACCCCCTTCGGTGTGTAAAATTAGTTTTCTTTGTGGTTGCTACACTTTCTAAGATGTTCACAAATTTTGGTAGGAGCATTGACTATTTGAATAGGAGGTTGCTCAAACAATAACTTAGTGGCAGGTGTGTATTGACATATATTTACCATATATGACACTGAAAATTTAACTCATCTTGTTTCCACTGATCATCCTTCAGATGTTTCTACAGCTTGATTGGACACCTGTGGTCAGTTCAGTTCATTGGACATGATTTGGATTTATATAAGGTCTCATAGAAGACAGTGCAGGTCAGAAACAAACCAAGACATGGTTTTATACAAGCGGGAAGCCATGCATGAAAACACTAGCCAAGAGTTAGTCCCTCATCAGTAATATGGAGCTGGTTTGGATTTTCCCGAACTGACATGCCACGAACCACAAGTTGAAAAGTTTGCACAGCGAGAATTTGCAAGTCAGGACAGTAATGGGACAAATCATTTAAGTGACCGCATCCCAAACAGTCTTGTTTGGGAAAAATGTTGAAAGTCAAGCACTGTGAAGGTCCACTAACGTTACAGCAAGACCAAAACATTTTATCATCCAAAAGATTTGGTTCTGATCAAAACAGTGGAAAACTAGGGTTCTGTTCTCTGGTAGTTCTGTTCTGTTTGTTTTTATTCTACATTTCATGTTTATTGAACGTTAATTGCTTTCTCAGTGCTACCTCCATAACAAAGTGAAGTGAACGGATTGATCCTGCTGAGGACATGTGTTTACTAAGATATGTGTTATGCTAGCTGTTATGCAGGGAGCACTTACCTATTTGGTGGGGTTATTTACCTTATCAAACCAGTTTGAAAAAATGCACACGCACATTAAATCTTTTTTTAAAAGTTAATTGGTGAGTTGTTCTTTTTTTTCCTCATAGTACTTTATTTTTACTATATTTTTTAGTTTGGTTGAACTGTTTAGTAACTTTCAATGTAGTATTAAAAGCCAACATGAGAAATGATCGTGATAAAATCATGATCCTGGAAAAAGAAAGTCATGAAATTATATAATCATTCTCAGAACTGCAGTCACACTGACATGGTGGTGGTGTGTTAATGTGTGTTACACTGATATGAGTGAATCTGAGGAATCCCCATGAGGAAACGTTTTAGGTAAATGAATGTTACAGTCAAAGCACTGTCTCTTACTTTTATTGAGATAATCCCTCTCATATCCATAACGGAACACTTCTGAAGAGGGTTTAGCATCTTTACAGGACAAGTTCCCTCTTAAATAAATGGAGAGGAAATACTGCTTATTTTTTTAAGAACCTCTTTAACTACAGTTGGAGATGTCCTGCTGCAATGTGTTATAACCAATGTCATATTAAGACATTACTTCTGAATGTGTATTCAGAAGTAACTAGTTTTGGACAAACCAAGTTGCACAAACATTTAATATTCTTAGTTTTATAATATTTTATAAAATTTCCAGTAGATGAGCAGTGCCACAGGCACGGCAAGTAAGCAAGTGTGGGGCCACCTGGGAAATGTCTGTGTGGTACTCCGGTTTCCCCCACAGTCCAAAGACATGTGCGGTAGGTGAATTGGTGACTCTAAAGTGGCCAGAGTTGAAGTTGGGCACCGGCTCCCCTGTGACCCTATTCAGGAAAAAGCAGTACTGAAAATGGATGGACGATATATATATATATATATATATATATATATATATATATATATATATATATATATATATATATATATATACAGTGTCCTCTATAATTATTGGCACCCCTGGTTAAGATGTGTTCTTTAGCTTCTAATAAATTGAGTTTTTTTCTAAATAATAGGACCACAATGGAAAAAAGAGTAAAATCCAACCTTTAACTCAAGTGCATTTATTCAGTAGGAAATAAAATCCCACATAAAGAAATAAATATTTAATATCAAATCTTGTGTTTAATCAAATTATTAGCACCCCTTAATACTTTGTATGACCTCCTTTTGCCAACAAAACAGCACCTAATCTATTTCCTTAATTTCCCTGAAGGAACCCTCCCAAGGGATCAATAAAGTTCTATTCTATTCTATTCTATTCTATTCTATTCTATTCTATTCTGGGTCTAATAGGGTTTCTCTCCAGTGTGAATTTGCTGGTGCTGGAAGAGACTATGCTGTCTGTTAAAGCTCTTCCTACAGTCTGAGCAGTGATATGGGTTCTCTCCTTTGTGAATTAGCTGGTGCTGTTTCAGATTACTTTGACAATTAAAACTTTTCCCACAGTCTGAGCAGTTATTTGGTTTACCTCCTGTGTGAATTCCCTGGCGCTGTCGGAGAGTACGCTGTCGGTTAAAACTCTTCCTACAGTCGGAGCACCAATATGGTTTCTCTCCAGTGTGAATTCGCTGGTGGGCCTTAAGATGACTCTCTGTGTTAAAAGTCTGGGCAGTGATATATCACCTAGTTGTGATATTTAATGTCACAACTAGGTGTTTTTTACTTTTTTTAAACTGAAATGTAATAATTTTCTGTACAGTTTAAACTAAAACTAGAAATTTAAGGAGGAAATATATAAGAATATACATATTTAATATTGTTAATATATATGAAATTTACTTAATGCCCCGCCTGACCTGTGAGGTCACTAAGAACTTGCAGGAGACAAAATCAATCCTTGGGAAGGAGCAGATCAATTTCTGTAATTGGTTTTCTTTAAAAGGTTTTCACTTGGCCTTGGTCAGTGGTCTTCACCTTGACCTTCCTGACATGTTCATCTTTACCTTGGATTATTGCAGTGTGTCAGGGGTGAGCAGACAGAATAAGAACGAGGGTGTGGAAGCAAATGCAGGGGTAGATGATTTAATAAATAAAGAAAAACAAAGCTTGGAAACAAACAAAACCAGGGAATACTAACTAATACAAACACAAACCATGTGCTAAGGAGCACATAGGGGAAACTGACAGGGAAGACAGGGCTCACAAGAGACAGACATGACAGTAGGCCCCCCTCCCGATGTGCAACTCTGGGGCGCGTAAAACTAGACTCCCTATAGTCAAAGAAGGAGAGGGACCAGAAAATTAAACAGACAAGACAGACAGGACCAGATACAGACAGGGAACATTCAGAACTTGGACTGAGGGGAAAAAACTGGTGACA
>CM067514.1:30733137-30838137 GCA_034509495.1 Acestrorhynchus altus
ACACCATACATTCGGCATAGTCCACCGCACACAATCCACACATCATACACACACAGCATTCTCCACCCCACACAACCCACACATCATACTCAACCCCACATAATCCACACATCATACACACACACACACACACACAGCATACACACAGCATACTCCACCTCACACAATCCACACATGATACACACAGCATACTCCACCCCACACAATCCACACAGTACACTCCACCCCACACAATCCACACATTACACACACCGCATTCTTCACCCCACATAATCCACACATCATACACAGCATACTCCACCCCACACAATCCACACATCATACACTCGGCATACTTCACCCCACACAATCCACACATCATACACGCACACCATACACATGGCATACTCCACCCCACACAATCCACACATCATATACACAGCATAGTCCATCCCAGTCAATCCACACATCATACACACAGCATACTCCACCCCGCTTAATCCACACCTCATACACACACATCACACACACATCATACACATAGCATACTCCTCCCCGCCCAGTCCACACCTCAAGCACACACATCATATATACAGCATACTTCACCTTCCCCAATCCACACCTCATACACACACAGCATACGCCACCCCACACAATTCACACTACACACTCTGTAGCTCATATTTAGACATGGACACACTATCACATACACACACACAGCATTCTCCACACCTCAAACCATACAATCCACACCACACACATTGCATATTTCACACAGAACATTCCACACTGCACTCATGAGTCACACACCTAGCAACAACTTGGCAACTACCTGGCATACCATAACAATAGGCTAGCAGCCACTGAAGAGCACTGTCCCAAACACCTCTGATAAGATGGCATCCACCTATAACATCCTTGCAACACCTTAACAGCCACCTAGCAACACGTTAGCAATGTATGATAACATAAGAAGAACTTGGCATTTACTTTGTTTACACCTTAAATAACTACCTTAAACCACTTAGCAACACCTTAGATAAAACCTGGATTGTGTAGTGTAGTGACACCATCAGAACCCCTTAGCCACATCTTAGCATCCACGTGAGATGCTATAGTAGCTCTCTAGCAGCCTTAGTAGCCACCTAACACACCATACACACTTCGATAAGCAAACTTTGTTTGTTAATGAAATTTCTCTTACTAGTTACAATTACTCTTCTCATTTTTAGGTAGGCAGTATGTTTATTGCTGATGCAGAAGAGAAACTGTCAGTACAGTAAGTTGCCAAATCCTTGTTTTAGCCATGTTCAAAATGGAAAATTTATTTTAGAATTGGAAAAACGCAAATATGTGCCTTGTTTTGTTTAGAACAAATGAAGCAATCCTTCTTGCTCTATATGAGGCTGTTCATCTCAACAGAAACTTCATTACTGTTCTTGCACAAGTGAGTGTGAAGTCTCTTTTAATAATATGATCTTAGTTTTTCACAAGAGTCAAAGAGTGTTACATACAGTGATATCTTGGGTGAAATCTGCCTATTATATAGGAAGTAAAGTATCTGTTCTTGAAGTTGATTTGTGAGTCTTAGTGGCTGACAAGGGGCACATTTTGATGGCTAGACAACTGGTTTTTAGCCTCACAAACAGCAGGTCTGGTTTGGTAATGAAAGTGGCCCAAATTATGACAATTTGCAGACCAATGACAAAGTCACGGTCGCCTCAGAGCTTATTATTGCACGTAGAAACCAAAGACTATGCAATGACTTATTACAATAATAAATTAATCAGGAATTTTTGAGAGTGATAAAGAGATAAGGTGTTAACTTTGCCTCCAAATTCCCAATCTCCAAAAATCCAGTGGATCATATTGTCTCAGTCAGATCAAAACATTGTGTCCATTTTTATTTTTCACATTCACGTCACATTTTTCCACAATATTCATGTCCATGATGAGTTCATATGTACTTTTAACCAAACCTGTATATTTATCAAACAGTGATCTTTTCAATTGTCCTTGCTGTTTTTATTTTTTATTTAAATGCTATGTAATCTATGAAATGAAAGTTGAGGTAATTGGTTTTTGGATATATGTAATTGTGAAAAACAGAGTTATCCCCAGATCGACATGGCAGCCACCCCAGCATCCACTGTTCCTACCACACCTACTACGCCACTGGGCACTACCCCTCCCTCTGTGGATTGTAAGTAACTTCACCAGCTGTGTGTGTGTTCCATGAGTAGCTAAAATCCCCTTTTACAGGAAATTCTCATTAGAACTGTGGCATCTTATGGGCCAATCTTGCAGTTCCTGTCCATCAATTAGATTTTTTCCCCACAGTTTTTTATAGCCCTGTCATTCTTGTGCAGTGCCAGCTGCAGGATCCTGAAGTTATTGCAACATTAAAAACACAAGGTGATTAATTTTGTCAGATGAGCTTACAGTGGTGCTTGAAAGTTCGTGTTCCCATTTATTTGCATAAATGTAAGCCCATTCCTCAAAACTCTGTTGTTTTCTTGGGTTTCCTGCCATGAACATGAATCTCTGGTCCTCTGATTGGCTGTATTTGAAACATAAGGGTGCTTCCTACTTATACAGGATTCTGAGGCAGGAAGGCACCAAAGTCAGGTAGCCTTCTATATTATTAAGTGAAAATAATAATGGTTGATGATAATACGGCTAAGCGCACATATTCGGCAGTGATCTTTTGATATCTTGGAAATGTTAGGATGTATTATTGCCTTTGTGATTTGGTTACAGAGACAGAGTGGGCAGCAAGGCATCCAATCAGAAACAGCTTATAGCTTATAGTGTCTGGAGCTCTCATTGCTCTCCTGTTGGCCACATAGAGACTTGGCTGATGTACGGCTCTCTTTTGTGCCACAATTCTCTGTGTGTGTGGATATTTTGAGGGTATTTTTGTGAGTTTTTATACATTTTAATGACAGTGCAACATTCCTTTTTCTTTTTGCTTTCTCTGATGAAAGATTCTCACCCTTGCAAAATACTGTAAGAGCCCCTTTTCTAATCTTATTGTGTGCTACTCTTGTTCTGCTGACCAGTGGCATACTGCTCTTTCATCTTCTATATATTGAATAGCCTTCAACATGTATTTTTTTTTCATCAGCAGTTACCTCCTAGAACTTAATGCCAAATTTGTTGGTCTATTGGCAATACTGTGTGAAATGACAGTCCATTTCAGTAGGGAACAGATGTTCATCAATAGTTATATTCACATTAGATGTTTACAAATTACAGTTTTTCACAAATGTATTAAATAATCATGTAATCATGGCACATTTATCTTTCGAAAGGTGGGCAACCTTTGTGTTTTTGTCATCAAAGCACAAATAGCCACAGTATCTTGGTATGCCTGTTAAGACATTGTCTTTATGAACGTAGGATTTCCAAAGTCCTTGTCCAACAGTCATCACCACCTGTCACATAAGAGACCCACAAATGCTTTTAGTTCATCAGTGGTCCATTTGAACATATCAGTGTTGAAGTTCTAAACTTCATCTTCAGCTTAATCAAACCAGTTTCAAGTGTTGGTAAATCAAATACAGCACTTTTGGGTGAAATTTCAGGATGAGCCTAAAATGTGTTCAAACCTTTACAGGTGAACTTGATGTGACCTTCTCTAATCTTTTGAATGCACATGTCCAACTGTTAAATGTTTCAGTACTTTTGTGCACAAGTTGCTGTTCCATTAAGGGAGCTAAATGGCAAAATTCACAACAGGTAAATCAACCAATAAATGTCCTGGTTCAATTAGAGCTGGTGTTTAAACAGTCGTACTCATCATGCTGTTCACATGTTGACATTATGAGACCAAGACGACACTTAACAATGGATCAGCAGTACCTCACCATTGTGATGCTTCAAACAGGACGTTCTCAGATGGAAGTGGCCACTGAACTTAGAGTGTCACAGAGTGTCATCAGCAGGTTGCAACAGAGATACCGAGAGACTGGAAGAGTCACAGAAAGGCGTAGAAGTGGACCTCCTTTGGCCACATCCCATGCTGATGACGGCTACATTGTGAACAATGCCTTGAGAAACCGGATGATGAATTCCACTCAACTCCAGGCACGTTTAAGGGAGGTGAGAGGCACCCAAGTGTCACGTCAGACCATTCGAAACCGTTTACATCAGCGTGGTCTGCGTGCTAGACGACCTGCTAGGGTACCTGACCACACCACCAGGCACAGGCGTCATCGTCTTGCATGGGCCAGGGAGCATTTATGCTGGATGAGGGACCAGTGGGCCTCAGTGCTGTTCTCTTATGAAAGTCGATTCACGTGGAGCAGAAATGATGGCCGCCAAAGATGTTGGAGACATCAAGGAGAGCGCTATGCATCAGCCACTGTTGTCACCAGTGGCAGTGGTGGTGGCGGTATTACAGTGTGGGCAGGTGTGTCCAGTCGGTACAGAACTGCCTTACACTTTGTGAATGGTACAGTGACAAGCCCATACTACCTGAATAACATCATTAATCCAGTGATTGTGCCCCTACATGAACAACACAGGCCTGATTTCATCTTCATGGACGACAATGCTCCAGCTCATTGAGGTCGCATCATCAGGGAACGGCTGTTGGAGACTGGTGTACCTCAAACTTTTGTTTCAATAAATTGTTTGAGATGAGGAAATCACCAGTGCATCCTTCATGATATATCACTGTAGCGTGAACTTTTTACATTTTCCATAAATTTCACCTGAAAGACAAATATCCCTAACTTTTTGTGAGTAGTGTATATCATTTTTACAACATAATATATAAAGTTGCATTGTGACATGGACATTGTTCTCTAAATAGTAATTGTCTTTTTCTAAAAGCAGCTAAATGAACTATAAAACCTGTTCCAGTGTTCAAAATGCATTCATTTACAAATTTGCTGCTCATTGTATTACTCATCATTTACACTTTTGATTTTTTTAAATTAATTCCATCTTTAATGCCATCTTTATTTTTCTAAAAGAGGCTGACCAAACCTTAAAACTTCATTGATGTCCTGTTGTTAAACACATTCTTAATTAAACGTACTGCTCTTTTTTTTACTCAGATCATTAACATAGTGCATGTTAAAATAATTTTATTTAATTTAGAAATGAAATGTGGAGGAAAAGAATTAAGTTAATTCTCTCAGTGCCAGAAGGCGCACAAGGCTTGGACATCACTCCTCCACTGGGTTTGGTTTGCAGCTGCACGTCGTGCTTTGTTCCACGTGTTCCAGCCTGCACTGTTTCTTTCCAGTTCCACCATTCGCCGCCAAGTTGTTTTTGGGCGGCCTCTTTTCCGTCTTCCTTCTGGTGTCCACCCGAGGACCACAGCACAGTCATCCGTTCTGTCTTTCCTCAACACGTGGCCGATCCAGTTCCATCTCGGTCTCCTCACCTCCTCACTGATTTTCTTTGCCTCTGTCATCTCAAGAACTGACTTGTTTGAGACGTGTTGCTGCCATCGAATCTTGAAAATCTTCTGTAAGCATTTGGTCTGGAAGATGTCTAGCTTCTTCTCATCTCCCTTGGTTAGTTTCCAGGTCTCGCATCCATAAAGCAGAACTGAAAGGACCAAGCTCTTGAAAAGGGTGTTTTTGGTTTTCTTGCTGATATTGCTGGCTTGCCAGATGTTTGATAGCCTTTTGAACTGTGCGCTTGCCAGTGCCACTCTTTTCTTGACATCCGCTGTGCCTCCACCATCCTTAGTGACGCTTGCACCCAGATACGTGAAGCTCTCTACCTCCTCTACCTCGCTTTCTCCAACCTTCAGCTTGTTGTCACTCTTGCTGTTGGCCTTCATTATTTTGCACTTCTTGGCATTCAATTTTAGGCCAACTTTGGCTGCATTGTCCTCTAATCTGGTTGTTTTGTGCTGAAGGTGATCCATTGTTGAAGATAGAAGGGCGAGGTCATCTGCAAAGTCAAGGTCCTCCAGCATGGTAGTGAAGTCCCATCGGATTCCAGTTCTTTCACCCTCCACAGCTTTCCGCATTACCCAGTCGATCACCAGGAGGAACAAAAACCCTGACATGCAGCACCCCTGCTTCACTCCTATCGTCACTGGGAACCAGTCTGTTGTCTCGTTCTCGTCAATAACGGAGCACTGAAAGTCCTTATAAAGGCTCTTGACCATCCGTATCAGCTTCTGAGGGATACCATACTGGTGTATGATGGTCCAAAGGGTGTCTCGGTGTATGGAATCGAATGCCTTTTCAAAGTCGACGAAGTGGACATATAATGTAGCATTCCATTCATTGACTTGTTCCAGTATATTCCTGAGGATGAATATCTGGCCGACAGTTCCTCTGCCCGTCCTGAAACCGGCTTGTTCTTTCCGGAGCGATGAATCTACTCCAGCTTGTATCCTGTTGATGAGAATCTTGCTGAGCACCTTGCTGGCCAAAGGCAACAAAGTAACTCCCCTCCAGTTTCCAAAATCCTGAAGGTTTCCTCGTTTTGGTATTTTGCAAATGAGCCCTTTGGTCCATTGTGCTGGAACTGTCTCTTGGTTCCAAATGATGCCGAAAATACGCTTTAGTTCTAAGCTGGTCTGTTCAGTGTCGGCTTTAAGCATTTCAGCTGAAATTTGATCCGCTCCAGGGGCCTTTCCATTCCATTCTTCACTTCCCTATCTTTCTTCCTGTACTCTTCTCTCATTCTGTTTTTAATTCTTTCTGAGCGGGTACTATCAATCCTTGTCTTGGTGGCTTTTCTCTCATCAATCAGTCTCCAGGTGTTATTGCTGATCCACGGCTTGTTCTTCCCCTTCCTGAAGCCGAGCACCTCTTCTGCTGACTTGATGTAGGCATTTCTCTGCTGTTCCCATACCTCCTCTACGTCGTCACTCTTGTTCCTGGTCTTTTCCAACTTGTTCGTGACTGCCTCGCAGTACTTCTTCCTCGTCTCTTCATCTCTCGGTCGTTCCACATCTATTCTGTCAGGGTGTCCTTCCCTTAGACTGCGTTGGTCCACGACACCTTTCGGTGTACCCCCCATCCACCACCCGGGGGACGCGCCTCATACGCCGTGCAGCCTCAGCGCGAGGGAGGAAAAGAACTAGGCAACAAATACAATTTAATTAAAATAATTTATGCCTCATCAGTTTTGTTGTTACCCATTCCATGATGGTTGCTCAATCAGTGTTTAATCTAGTATACTGTGGCATAATTTGTTCACTGCATCTTGGTCCACTGTTTTCCATCTTCATTTTATTCTGACCTCATTCTCCGCTTTTGAGAATGTGGGGTCAAAAAGTTCTCTGTACTGAAGTACCTCTTTTGCACAAGTGACCCTGAACGCTTCTGGTCAGACTACTGATAGTAGTTGCTTATAGAGCTCTGCAACACTTGTCTAACTGTGGATCAGTGTACTCTCAGGTCTTTAGCAATTTTGTAGCATTTTCCAGCTTCATACATTTCTTTCATGTAGCTGCAAATACAGTTTGCAAACTGAGGAAGAATTCTGGACCATATCTTGACCTTTTATCTGAATGTAGTGGGGAATTCTTCAAATAAATATATATATATATATATTTTTGATTTCTGTAAAGCTGCTCTGTGACATCAGTGACAAGCATTTTGATTTGATTTGATTTGATTTGAAATAATTTGTCAACTAGAACAGTGGTCCTGATCAACACTGATGAAAGATTCTCACCCCTGCTGAATACTGTAAGAGCCCTATTGTGTGCTGCTCTCGTTCTGTACAAGTTAAGCTTCTCATGCAAAATGTACTTACACTTTATTATTGAGGATGTATTTAGGTACAGGTGCTTACATGTCTTCTAGCCCCTGTCTGGTGGAACTTTTCCTGTGCAAAGGAAGAAATGTTACAAAAGACAGTTTCTTCACTTTGTTGGTATTGGCAAACAAACCTACCCTGTATACACAGACTCAAAATTTCCCAAAAAGATGCTCAATTTTTGAGAAATTTTCCGGACAAACAAAAAAAAAGTGTGCTTGGGGCAGTATGTGTAACTGGTGATGGGTTGGGCTGGATAACTGTAATCTGCAGAGTTGCATATCTAATAAATCTGCCAGAGGCCTGCCATTGTCATCGAGTCATTGAATATCCCTTTGCAATTTAACATCAATTGTGTCTGAAGTCTATGCTAATCAAATTTTGAGCAAATCTGACTCTACAATAATATTCAATAACATTGGCAGATTTCAATATGGCTAAGTTCTTCATGGTTGGAGCAAATACAAACCACTGCAAGACCTAAATGATTGTGCCATATTGGCACCTCAATATTAGAATATTGGAAGCCCCTCAAAAGCCCCTCTCAGTGTCTACTCAGAATTGAATGTCACGTGAAAGAAGTGCCATCTTGCAATCTTCATGTCCAGCTTCCTTATGTAAGTTTTCATTGGTCTTTTGATGGCTGAACTGCACCAAAGTATGTAAATCCAACACAACACTTCTAGTAGAAAGTCACAGTGGTCAGATTACTGGAAGTTTGGTAAGACTGGTGTGCACTTCTTATGTTAAGTCTGATTTTAGGTCAGCTGTGAAATATGAGCATAAATTTACAGCTGTGGAGTAAGGAGTCACAAATATATATGAATACATTTTGTCTCAAAACGTATGGACATTTAAATGCACTTAAGTTTAATGTTGAGGTTGCTTACGAAATGAGAAAAACATGCTCCCTTCCATAATTTGTTCTTCATGAATAAAACATTTGTTTTCTCAAATTGCTATTAAACGATATTTTCCAATTTCATTTTCAGCTATGTAAACTTCAGTTTGCTCCAGTGTTCTGATGTTCACTCACCCCATGATATGGTTATTGTAGCAATTGTTGGCAACCTCAATATTGGAGGTGCCATTCTTGGGTGCTGAACAGTATTAAATAGTATAGTGGAATGGAACTGGTTTTGGACTTTTCAAAGAAAATATTTGTTGTTTTTTGTAAACGCTACATACCATGTACTCGGTCTACACTCTATAACACATTATAACCTGATATCTGTACAAGTGCTAGGATTAGATTTCACTTTTGTTTTATTTATTTATTTATTTTTATTAAAATATGTTTGTAAGGACATTGTAAAGTCAGATTTCACAATTTGGTATGACCTAGAATCATAATCATCACATCCTCCCAGAAACACCTTGAATGCAATATAAGCAAGAATGGAAATGAGGTGACTGAATAGTAATAATGGATATCATAATTATTTGAACAGCAAAAGCATTTTATACTAACTGTATTATGACAACTGGTCTCATATTTACATTGTGTTTTTCACCATCTTTCAACATATTTGAAAATAAGTTTGTGAAAAGTCTATATTTATATTTGATTTAATCTTGAGACGAATGGCATTCTTCCTTTCTTCAAAGTTTTGTTGCTGGGTTTACGCTGACTATAAGCATGTGTAGATTATTACATTGTTTGTTGAAATATGTTAAATACTGTATATGTATATTTTTCAAATTTAGTAAACTGTATACGGTCATCTACTTTTCTTTTTTTTCAATAATAATGGTATTTTTTCCCTGTAATTAAAAAGTTGTTAAAAGTAATTCAATTTGAACTTTTAAACTGCAAGAAGCCAGCTCACTCTTCTGTGTGTGTGTGTGTGTGTGTGTGTGTGTGTGTGTGTGTGTGTGTGTGTGTGTGTGTGTGTGTGTGTGTGTGTAGAGCGTTGTATTTCAGTGATGTTGAGTCATGCTTCTTTATCTTTTTCTTAGTGATGCACAACCCTGAGCTTCCATTAGACCCCAGCATGCAAACAAGTAACCTGCTCATCACATTTCTCAAGTACTCTTCAATTGTCATGCAAGACACCAAAGGTACATCATCATTCTTCTCTTCTTGCTGTCTTTCTTTCACATTTGCCAATTGTCTTTTGTTTGTAAACTACCACACCTTTTACACTTTCTGATGTAATTTTTCAGATGAACACAGACTCAACAGTGCTCGACTGTGCCTCATCATTCTTGCTTGCATAGCTGAGGTAATTCTTTGTGCAAATTTTGCTAGTTCTCTTTAGTTTTAATTGGTTGTCCTCTGTGCTGATTTGTGTGTAGCTGCTAAGTTTTGGGTTTGGTCAACAGGATCAGTATGCTGATGCCTTCCTCCATGATGACAACATGAACTTCAGAGTAAACTTGCACAGAATGGTAAGAATGTTCTGTAGTCCAGCAGTGCAAACAAAGCAGTATCTTTATAATCTAGTGCATGAAATTAAGTGTGAAATTTGAGATTTGCAAAGTAATTGTCACATTCTTAGCATAGTGTATATACACGCTTTCAAAAAAAGTAATTGCACTGAGAAAGAATCAGCCAATTGCAAAACAATACAATGGTGTTGTGCCAAACTGTCGTGTAGTCACTCAGAATGGCAGAGGGTCATCTTCAGGGTCATATTGTCTTGCTGTAGACATCAACAAATGACAGTGGTAGCTCCCTTGGTCCCAAGTGCCTTGGTCTCTTTGTGTCTGCCTGAGGGGGCATGGCCATCCTTTTAGTTAGCTGGGTAACACTTTTTGTAAAAAATTCTGACCCATACAATTACTGAAAATGTGTTTAAGGACATCAGTTATGTACACAACAAACGTCCTGAATTTGTTAGTAACTATGTTGTAACAAGGTTGACATTTCTTTTTGCTCTAATGTTGCATCTGATATAAATAAATCGCCCACCATTATGTTTTCTTGAATTAACAGAATCTGTAATCATGGGCTTTTGAAAATGAGAGAGAGGGAGAGATATTTAGGAAAAGCCAAGTCCATCTCCTGAGATCTTAATGTTCCACTGTGTGCAAGATCATTATGTTTACACCCCATGCCACTGTAGCGAGACTTCCAGGATGTGGACAGGAGAGAGGGAAATATGGAATATTGCACCAAAGCATAGTTGTTATAGGTCTCCAATTAATTTCTTATTCTAAAGGTATTCTTTCTAATATAACTATTAAATGCAGATGCACATGTTTCTTTCAGAATTATGTAGGCATGTACTTGTTAAAGCCTGTGCGTTTGTCTTCTTGTTTTGGCATATTTTCTGGTGCACAGGAGACATCATGACTGCATAGAGAAATATCCTGAAAGCTGGGCATGTTGACCAGCTAGTCTTCCTCCATAAAAAAAACATTATATCAAATGAAAAATAAGCACTGAAGGCACTGTGGATGTGAAATCCAAGTTTAAAAAAATCGTAAAATGTATGTATTTGTTTTTCTGAGTAGATATCATTCTTTGCTTTTGGAATCCTGTACATAGTAATTTGTACTTTCATGTTCAGACTGCACAAAAAGTGTTATGCTGGATTATATATGAACTATACACTTTCTTTTATTTATTTTGACAAATTGATGGAATAACAAATGCCAAAATTGCTTATGAAATGACGCTATCTCAGGAGATGGCTCAGGAGAAGATACAACAGTGTCAGCTTCTGAATGAAATGGGTTCCTTTGGTAGGATACCCAGGAGGACCCCGTTGTTGATAGACATGAAGCCATGCTGGAGTCTGAGGAAGCCATACCTGTGGGCAGATAAGACCAAAATAGAGCTTATTGTTAAAGCATTGTGCCATTTACTGAAGATGAATTGAGAAAAGAACAGACAGCACAGAATGGGTATGTAATTAGCAGATTTTAAGAATCTACCACTATAGATTTTTCAACTGAAAAACAGTCTGCGTGTCAAAATATCATGATAAATACTGTGCATCATGAAAATGTTTTTGAATCTTTTGATTTAATGTTTCTATAAAATATTAAATAAAGTTGAGGGCACCAATTAAATTGTACAGTCAGTTCTGGATCTCCGGATTATATCAAATTTGACCCATTCTTTTTGCTTTTGTGTCTTGCTTCTGTGTATACCACAGCTCTCTTCATTTTCTTAAGAGAGTTCATAGATGACTATTTCTGCCATGACTATAGCTATAGAACAAACTAGCTCTGATGAAATGGTAATTATGATATTTTCATAATATATGGTTGCAATAAGACCTTTGGCATCCCTGCAGTTATCTTTCTGACTCTTAAAATGTTTGTTTCTTTATTTTTTTGTGAAATTCAAACAGCCAGTCTCTAAAATGTCTTTCTCACAAATTCCATTTTCTAAGTACAGAGGTGTGATTTCTATATTTTAAGCCAATGTTTAAACCCTAAGTTTACACAGAGATTTGTGGGATCTTTGCTTTTTCTTGTTTTTCTTTTTCCCCTGAAAGAGCCACCAGTGCCAAAGAACTGTGCCTGACTGCACTGACTGTGCAGTAAATCTGTATCTTTGTTTAACAGCCAATGAGACACAGAAAGAAAGCTGCAGATAAGAACATCCCCTGTCGTCCACTGGTCTGTGCTGTTTTGGGTGAGGCTGTTATATATTATTATTTATGTGTATTGTACTCCTCAGTATTTCAGTGTGATCTTTCTCCAGCAGGGAGAAGGCATTAGCATGCAAGCTGCTTGTGTCTGAATCACTGAGCTTATGAATGAAATTAATACCACTAAGGGTCACATTGAGCCTTCATTAAAGACATTTATGTCCATTATAAGTGTATGTAAACTTCTGACAACTGTGTGACAATGTATGACAATCCCTATACATTTTATAATTTGTGTTTTGTACAAAAATACACTTTGATTTGATGCTATGAAAATGTAAAAAAAGAACATACATTTAAATGTTTTTCTGTTTTTTCTCTTCATAGATTTGATGGTCGAGTTCATAGTCACTCACATGATGAAGGAATTTCCTATGGATCTCTACATGTGAGAATTTGATGCACAGCTCTGTCAAACTAAGCTAAATAAACATAAATAAATCTTAAATATGTGCAATGCAGAGGTAGCACATGTTCATTTGATTATATCTAGAACACTGCAATTTACATTGCATCTTGAAAGTATTCACAGCGCTTCATGTTTTACATGTTTTTTGTCACAGCCTTATTTCAAAATGGATTCAATTAATTTTCCCCTATTAATATTCTTCACACAATAAGCCCACAATGATGAAGTGAAGAAAGTTTGTTCGAAATTAATAAAAAAAATAAAAACCCACAAAAATATAACATCCATAAGTATTTAATAGCCTTTGGTCAATTCTTTGTTGAAGTTAGCTTGGCACCTGTTTTGGGGAAATTTCTCCCATTCTTCTTTGCAGAACTCAAGCTCCATCAGATTGGATGGCACAGTGGTACAGCCATTTTTAGATATCTCCAGAAATGTTCAATCGGGTTCAAGTATGGGCTTTGGCTGGGCCACTCAGGGACATTGACAAGAGTTGTCCTTTGCTTTGTTATCTTGGCTGTGTGTTGAGGGTCGTTGTCCTGTTGGAAGATTAACCTTCGTCCCAGTCTGAGTTCCAGCGCACTCTGGAGCAGGTGATCATCAAGGATGTCTCTGTACATCGCTCCAGTCAACTTTCCCTCAACTCTGACTAGTCTCCCAGTTCCTGCTGCAGAATAACATCCCCACAGCATGATGCTGCCACCACCATGTTTAACTGTTGGAATGGTATTGGTTAGGTGACGAGCAGAGCCTGGTTTCCTCCAGACATGATACTTGGCACTCACTCCAAAAGTTCAATCTTTCTGTTTCTCATGGACTGTATGCTGAAGAAATGGATGTCCTTCTGTAAGCTTCTCTTCTCTCCAGAGAGCAACACTGGAGCTCTGTCAGAGTGAGCTTTGGGTGCTTGATCATCTCCTTAAATAAGGCCCTTCTAGCATGATCACTCAGTTTGGCTGGGTGGCCAACTCTATGAAGAGTCCTGGTGGTTCCAAACTTCTTCCATTTACAGATGATGGAGCCAATGTGCTCATTGGGATCTTCAATGCAGCAGAAATGTTTCTGTACCTTCTCCAGATCTGTGTCTCCATATAATCCTGTCTCAGAGGTCTTACAGACAGTTCCTTAGACTTCATGTCTTGGTATGTGCTCTGACCTGCACTGTCTACTATGAGTCCTTATACAGTTGTGTCTTTACAAATGATGTCCAATCAACTGAATTGACCACAGGTCTCCAATCAAGCCGTAGAAACATCTGAAGGATGATCAGTGGAAACTAGATGCACCTGAGCTCAATTTTGAGTGTCATGGCAAAGGCTGCTAGTTTTATTTTTAATAAGTTTGCAAATATGTCAAACAAACTTTTCTCACTTCGTCATCGTGGGGTATTGTGTGGAGAATTTATAGGGGAAAATGATTTCAATCCTTTTTGGAATAAGGCTAACGTGGAAAAAGTGAAGCACTCTGTCATAGTATTTTGTTTTGCCTGTTTGTTTGTTTTCTAGGCGGTGTGTACAGATTATTCACAAATTGATCTGCTATCAAAAGAAGTGCCGAATTAGACTACAGTATACTTGGAGAGAACTTTGGTCAGGTATAAATTTCTCTCTGTATATGACTACCTGTTTCATTCCACTCTCATCTGTTGTTCAACAAATAGGTTCACATCATTTTACTGAACAGTGTATTTTCTCATTTAGAATGTATTTTTTCCAATATTCAGTGCATCCAGAAAAAAAGCTTTTTAAAATATTTTTGCCGCCCAGTGGATAAGCGCTGTTGCCTCACAGCAAGAAAGACCTGGGTTCGATCCCCGGGTGGGGTGACCTGGGAAGTTTCTGTGTGGAGTTTGCATGTTCTCCCCGTGTTCGCGTGGGTTTCCTCCGGGTACTCCGGTTTCCCCCACAGTCCAAAGACATGCATGATAGGTGAATTGGTGACTCTAAAGTGGCCCTTAGTGTGTGGATGTGCATGTGTGTGCCCTACAATGGATTAGCGCCCTGTCTAGGGTTGTTTCCTGCCCTTGCACTCAGAGTTGCCGGCTGGGCACCGGCTCACCCGTGACCCTATTCGGGAATAAGCGGTTCGGAAAATGAATGAATGAAAATATTTTTGCCCATCTAAATTCTACACACAATACTCCATGATGACCTAGTGATGATCTGAATAGTGAAAAGTTTGTTTGAAATATTTGCAAATGTATTAAAAATAAATAAGTATCCACAGCCTTTGCCATGACACTCATAATTGAGCTCAGGTGAATCTTATTTCCACTGATCATCTGTCAGATGTTTCTACAGCTAGAATGAACACCTGTGGTAAATTTGATTGGACATGATTTGGAAAGAAACACCTGTTTATATAAGGCCTCATAGTAGACAGTGCAGGTCAGAGCACAAACCAAGACATGAAGTCTAAAGAATTGTGTTTAGACCTGTCTTTCGAGCACAGTGGCTCCATCATCTGTAAAGTTTGGAACCACCAGATTTCTTCATAGAGTTGGCCACCCGGCCGAACTGAGTGATCATGCTAGAAGGGCCTTATTTTAGGAGGTGATCAAGCACCCAAAGCTCACTCTGACAGAGCTCCAGTGTTGCTCTCTGGAGAGAAGAGAAGCTTACAGAAGGACTGCCTTTTCAGCACTCAGTCCATGAGAAACAGAAAGATTGAACTTTTGGAGTGAGTGCCAAGTATCATGTCTGGAGGAAACCAGGCTCTGCTCATCACCTAAAAAATACCATTCCAACAGTTAAACATGGTGGTGGCAGCATCATGCTGTGGGGATGTTATTCTGCAGCAGGAACTGGGAGACTAGTCAGAGTTGAGGGAAAGTTGACTGGAGCGATGTACAGAGACATCCTTGATTATCAGAGTGCTCTGGACCTCAGACTGGGATGAAAGTTTATATTCCAACAGGACAAAGGCCTTAAACACAAAGCAAACAAACAAAGAAGTTTCTTCACGACAACTCTTGTGAATGTCCCTGAGTGGCCCAGCCAGAGCCCAGACTTGAACCTAATTGAACATTTCTGGAGATATCTAAAAATTGCTGTGCACCAACACTCCCCATCCAATTTGATGGATCTTTAGAAGTTCTGCAAAGAAGAATGGGAGAAACTTCCCAAAAAGAGGTGCCAAGCTTATAGCATCAAACTCAGTAAGACTTGATGCTGTGATTGCTGCCAAAGGAGCTTCAACCAAGTACTGAGCAAAGCCTGTGAATACTTATGTACAGTGTGAGCAGAATTATTAGGCAAGTTTTATTTGAGAGGATTCTGTTTATTATTGAACAACAACTATGTTCTCAATCAACCCAAAAGACTCAAAGCTTAATATTTTTGAAAGTTGGAGTGTTTTTTTTTTTTTTTTTAGGAGGATATCTGTTTGTGCAGGTAAGTATTACTGTGCAGAATTATTAGGCAACTTAATAAAAACTCACTTCTTTATTTTCACCAGGTATAACCCAATATAATACAAAATTTAGAAAAAAAACAAAACAATTTGTGACATTCAAAAACAAAAACAAATCAGTGACGAATATAGCCACCTTTCTTTACGGTAACACTCAAAAGCCTTCCATTCATAGATTGTCAGGTGCTTGATCTGTTTTCGATCAACATTGTGTGCAGCAGCAACCTCAGCCTCCCAAACACTGTTCAGAGAGGTGTTCTGTTTTCCCTCCCTGTAGATCTCACATTTTATGAGGGACCACAGGTTCTCTATGGGGCCCATGTCATTATTTTTTCTTCTTTTAGAACTTTGCTGGCCAGCCACACTGTGGAGTACTTGGATGCGTGTTATTGAGCATTGTCCTGCATGAAAATCATATTTTTCTTGAACAATACAGACTCCTTCCTGTACCATTGCTTGAAGAAGGTGTCTTCCAGAAATTGGCAGTAGGTCTGGGAGTTGAGCCTCACTCCATCCTCAAACCAAAAAGGTCCCACAAGCTCGTCTTTGATGATACCAGCCCATACCAGTACCCCACCTCCACCTTTCTGGTGTCTGAGTCGGAGTGGAGCTCTCTGCCCTTTACTGATCCAGTCTCAGGCCTGTCCATCTGGCCCATCAAGAGTCACTCTCATTTCATCCATAAAACTTTGGAAAAATCAGTCTTAAGATATTTCTTGGCCCAGTCTTGACGTTTTACCCTATGTTTCTTGTTCAAAGGTGATTGTTTTCAGCCTTCCTTAACTTGGCCATGTCCCTGGGTGTCACACACCTTGTGCTTTTTAATACTCCAGTAATGTTGCAGCTCTGAAATATGGCAAAACTGGTGGCAAATGGCATCTTAGCAGCTTCATGCTTGATTTTCCTCAATTCATGGGCAGTAATTTTGCGCCTTTTTTCCAACACATTTCTTGCGACCCTGTTGGCTATTTGCCATGAAACACTTGATTGTTCGGTGATCACGCTTCAAAAGTTTGGCAATTTCAAGACTGCTGCATCCCTCTGCAAGACATCTCCCAAATTTGGACTTTTCAGAGTCTGTCAAATCTCTCTTCTGACTCATTTTGCCAAAGGTAAGGAAGTTGCCTAATAACCTTCACACCCCTTCTCATTACAGAGATGCACATCACCTGATTTACTTAATTGGTAGTTGGCTTTCAAGCCTATACAGCTTGGAGTAGGACATCATGTATACAAATTATGAAAATTATCAAAATACTCATTTGCCTAATAATTCTGCACACAGTGTATATGTTAAATTTTTGTGTTTTATTTCAAGAAAATGTAACACATTTCAAACAAATTTGTCACTTTATCATCAGGTATTGTATGATAGAATGAGGCTGTAAGCTTTTTGGAAGTATTAAATATAAATAATAAATATAAATTATTCTTTCAGAATTATGTAGCCATGTACTTGTTAAAACCTGTGCTTCTGTTTTTGTGAACTGTAAATTGTAAGGAGTTTTTTTCAGTTGTGATCTTATACTAACCTAGATATAACAATTATAAAAAACAGTGTACAGTCTGCAGGGACAAAAACAGTGTACAGTCTGCTTGGTCTGCTTCCATTATGGAAAATGATGAGAAGCAATGCATGTTTGTTTGCAAATGAGGATAATATACATATATAGATGTAGTGTGATGGTGCTTAATTGATGTTTACCTTTTTTATATTTTCATGCAACTTCAGAGTATGTAAATAGTCTACTCTAAGCCATTGGGCATTGTTTGTGCCCCTTGGGTTCTTCAAATGGATAAGTGCAAGCCTAAGATAAGATTTTCACTGTCTGCTGTGTTTATTTTTAAACAAAAGAAGAAAAAAGAATCCAGTCAATGTATTCATTAGCAAAAATATGCACTTTGGTAATTAAAAAAAAGATGATTTCTTAAAACTAAATGTAGCTGCCTAATAATAACAACAATAACAAGCTGTACATAGTGTAAGTGAAAAGTGAGACCTAAAGTCACACTTCAGATGGGAATGTCCTGTTGTTCATTTGCTACTGTGCTGAGCATTTTACTGATGTCAAATAAAAGCAACATAATGGTATTGATATACTCTATATATCATTACTAAAATGCAGGAGCTATTTTTCAACTGCTTGATCAGCCAGGTTATCGCACAGTGATTTAAAAATAGATTCGTACTGTCTATAGCATTATAAAATGTTATTTGACAAGTGAAAATAGGCAGTGCATTAATCATAGTAAAATGCTTATTAAAAAATTGTGATCTGAAGCCTATTAAACACTGCGAGGGCATGTCAGATTGCGGAATGATTGTCAGAATCATTAACAGGCTTTAAACTATTGTGGGGAAGGTTTAATTGACTCTCTCTTAATCCCACTATAAGGACTCTTTCCAGTCAATCATAGATAGATCTCAGACAGGGAAAAGAGTTTTTTTCTGCTTTTATTAGAGTAAATGTCTCTACTGTCCAGGGAAGACATTTTAGTTTCAAGAGTTCTATTGTCATGTGCACAGTAAACAGGCAGTTATACTGTGCAGTGAAATTCTTACTTTGTTAGTTTCCCTTGACACTCAAGCTATTAGATATGAAACACTAAACATAAGTGCACCAACTATACACATAGGTTTAGACTTTACACATAATTACACTGGAGATAAAAATTGAACAGGATGATATTAAGTAAGTAGAAACTATAGGTACATCTCAATAAATATGAAAAGTTTATTTATTTCAGTAATTCAGTTCAAAATGTTAAACTCCTGTATTGTATAGATTCATGATACACAGAGTGATCTATTGCAAGCATTTATTTCTTTTACTGTTGAGGATTATGGCCTACAGCCAATAAAATAACAAACATTAATATCTCAGAAAACTAGAATATTATGTAAGATCAATTAAAATATTTTTAATTCATAATACATATTGGCCTACTGAAATGAATGTACAGTAAATGCACTCAATTCTTGGTTGGGGCTCCTAATGAATTACTGCATCAATATGATGTGCATGGATACAATCCTGTGGCACTGTTGAGGTGTTATGGGGTGGGGTGGGGTGGCAGTGGGGGTAGGTCATACGGGAAAATTAAATCTGCAACTCCATAAAGCTTATCAGTAGAAACAAGGATGACATGCTCTAAAATGTCTTGATAGATGCTGCACCGATTTTGTTCTTAATAGTGGACCATCACTAGCAGATGGCATGACTCCCCAAACCTTCATTAACTGTGGAAATATAACACTAGACCTCAAACAGATTTTGTGCCTTTCCTCTCTTATTCCAGAACTCTGAGACCTTGGTTTTCATATGAAATGTCCCCCTTTTGGAGGGTTTCATTGACTGCATTCTGGACAACTGTCAAGTCAGAAGTCTTCCCAATGATTGTGTAGATACTGAACCAGACTGAGGGACCATTTAAAGTGTTTTGTCTTGATAAGCTGATTAGAGCGAGTCTACAATATTTAACTTTATCCACAAAATTCAAATTTTCTGTTCATTGTTCATTGCCTCTCTAGGCCATAATCATCAAGATTTAAAAGAAACACTTGAATTAGATCACTCTGTTTAAAGAATACATATATATATATATATATATATATATATATATATATATATATATATATAATTTGATTTAATGATGAGCATTAGAGGGGTCAAGATGTTAGATGATCACCACCCAATCTCATCCCACATACATTCCTGAGGAGACAGTTCCACTGCTCCACAGCTCAATGGTGCAAATAGGTTAATATTTTCTGTTCTGTTCTGTGGAGTCTTATTCTGTTGGCAATATTTTTCAACATGGGCTAGACAAGCTGTGTGTCAGCAGTTTGTGCAACTTGAAGTAGTTAAATGTATTTATTAGAAGGTGTGTCCACAAGCATTTTACACAGCTAGCATAAAAAACCTGTTCTTCACCGTGTGAAGTTTGATGTGGTCAGTCCAGTGTCTTTAAGTTCCTTCCCAGATTCTTTGCGCATTGCCGCTCTTACATCCCAGAATTTTTGTAAGCAAACAATCGAGTTTTAAATCATAATGACAACTTGAAGTCTTTTGTGGTAGATGTGGATGAGACTCTTCATTTCTCATTTGCTTCTTGGCAAAATGCCTCCAGTTTCTAGCAGTTTTTGGACTGTCTTGCATGGACTGCATGGTTGAGGTCTACTAGGTCTGTACTACTACTGTAGCCAATGAATGGTCCACTTGGCCTTGTGTTTGGAATCATTGTCAAGTTGGAACATCCAAGTGCATCCCACGTGCATCTTGTAAGCAAGATAATTTGTGACATTGCTGTAGTAAAGGCTTTCTTCTGGTAACTTGGCCATGCAGCTTGATGTACAATAAGTGCCTCCTCATTTTACATCTTGAATCAGCCACACCACTTTTTCAGAGTGTCCTCTATGTCAGCTAAAGTTATTTGTTGTTTTTCTTTGCATCCCAATTTCATTAATTAGAGTTTGAACACAGATGATTGTCATTCTCTATTCCTTGGTTATCTTTTTATATCCTTTTCCTGTTTCATAAATGCCTTTAAATAAATTAATCCCTTTGATTATTCAAAGAATTATAATTTAGCTTTCCTCATAATACAAAAACAGCACTGTAGGGAAGAAACATGCATGCGTGTGTCAGGGGCCCAGTCACAGGTGAGGATGGTTACCTTTAGTAGCCATTTAAACCCATGTGTGTATCTTGTCATTCCAAAATTTCCAGGGCATGTAAACATTTGATCTGATTTGGGAATTTTCTGTTTTCATTATAATTTAAAAAGGGCAAACAATTTCAGAGACAGCTGCGTGTAGTATTGGTAGAAAGGCAAATGAGAACCCCTGCTTGATTGTTCCACAACTCGAGAGTTGCTAAATCTTCCTGAAGGTCTTTTGCATTGTTCTAGTGTTCAGCGACACCTGCACAAATATTGCCATCATGGAAGAGTCATCAGAAGAAAACTTCTCCTGGGCCCTCTCCGCACAATTCAATGACCGAAGTTTGCAAAAGAACAACTAAACTGATGTATTTTGTAAACAACATAATAGCATCTATAAAAAGCTTAAATTGAAAAGAGGATGTGCAGGACGGTCCAGGAATCTCACAGAACCGAAAGACTATGAGGAAGAAATGGATGCAAATCCCTTAAACAAGAACTGAAACACTCTCTGCTACAAAAATTGTAGTTCTATAATTACAAACTGTAGTCCAGGATTTCTTAACCTGTGGGCCTCTCTCTAGTTGTCCTCAGCCCCTTCGTTAGTGGGAGGCAGTAGTCCATAGTAGGCTGGTAATGTCACTTTAACTTATTAAATTCTATGAGGAAAAAAATTAATTGAGAACCTGTGGTCAGACTTGCCCTTCACCAGAGGAAACCATGTGTCTTGAAGTAGCTGGAACAGTTTAACCTTGAGGAATGGACAAACATCTCAGTGGCAAGATGTTGCAGCTCATAGAGACTTGGTGACTTGCATTTGTAATTGCTGCGAAAGGGGGGCTCTTCAAAGTACTGTCTTTTGGGGGGTTAATAGTTATGCACGCTGACGTTTTCTGTTTTGTTCCTATTTGTTGTTTTGTTTCACAATAAAAAAATAATCTAATGTTCAAAGTTCTAGGCATGCTCTGTAAATGAAATGATGCAAACGCTCGAATAATTGTTTAATTCCCAGTTTTATAAGCCTCTGTACACAGATATTGGCTAAGATATATAGGTAATAAATTAGGTAATAACCTGAGATTTGGAGAAGAATATTTGTTATCTATACTAACACCCACTGTGTGATTACAGAAATGTGTTGACCCATATGCTTTTGGATAATGCCTACAGATTGAGGTAATGGCTTTTTTAATGGATCATATATCTTCCAAAGTCAATGTTAAAATGTCCTACAATTATTACTTTATCACTGCAAACTGTTTAATCAGCAGCAAAGTCACTAAATTCTTTTTAAAACTGATGTTGGTGAACCTGGTGTTCAGTAAATATTAATTAATGACCGTGCATTCATGTTTATATTTGTATTTATGTAAATAGAAAGAATGGCAAGGAGGTGAAGGTGTTGCAGTGATGCACTGCACATTTTGGTAAATTATACAGACTCCACCTTTAGTGTAACAGTAGAGGAGGCAGTGGATAGAGCAAGATGGAGGCAGATGATCCGCCGTGGTGACCCCTAAAAGGAGCAGCCGAAAGAAGTTACAGACTCCACATCCTCAGTCTGATAGTCTTGGGCTGTGCACGTATTTATAACCTTCAGGTGTGGCTTCATTTAGTGTCAGGTATTCATCAGGTCTAATCAAAACTTTGAGCTTCTAATAATTTTTAATTGCATTCACAATGACTGCTTTTGAATTGAGTGATCTAATATTAAGTAGACCTAATTTGAAGGTTGTGGGGTTATTTTTACAATTTGAATATGAATTCTGGATATTGATGTTTTTAAGACAGGCTGTTTGAATTTTTCTGTGTTTAGCTTTAATTTGGGACACTATAATTCAGACACAGTCTCAATACTGTTAACCTAGGTCACCCTGTTCTTCAATGCTCACAACCCCCAGGACCACCACAGAACAGGTGTTATTTTTCGTTGTGGATCGTTCTCAGCCCTGTGCTGTAACGTTCATTGTAAATTGTAGACCAGCAGCAGAGGAGGTTTGTTGGGCAGAGCCTGCAGTGATGGCCTTTTAAGTTTAAGTTTAATCTTTTAAGATTAAGTTTTATGGCCTTGTCCACGCTGCCCTCAACTTCTCTGTTGTTGCTGGACCTGAAACCGGTGATGGTCCTCATTACTCTCCATCGTCCTGCATTCTGTTTAGCTTCCTCTTATTTATGTTTATAGCTTCCCTGATAGATGTCTTTAGCTCCCTCTGGATTATTCTCACCTCCTCCCTCTCTCCATCCCTGAACGCTCTATTCTTTTTATTGTCCTTTGTTACCCACAGATTGTTGTTTGGGTAGCATTTCACAGTCTTGGTTGGGACAGTGGATTCTGTGAATATTCCGTGTTGTCCGTGATGCATTCTGTGAGCCCATCAGTGTCCTCTCCATATGACTCATAGAGTGCCAGCCAGTCTGTAATTTTGAAGAGGTCATGCAGTGCTTCACAAGACACCTCAGACAATCCCCTCACTCTCTGTGTGGTCACCGGCTGGCTCTTCACCAGCAGTGGGTACCTGGAACTGAGTTGTTACACCAAGTTGTGATCAGACCTGCCCAGAGTGGGGAGCAGCTGTGTGCCTCCTTAACATTAGCATACAGCAGGTCCAGTGTTGTTCTCTGGTAGGGCAGTTCACATACTGAGTAAAGTTTGATAATGCCTTGGCCATAGTGACATGGTTGAAGTCACTTGGAGGAGGTATTGAGTTTGGAGATGTGCTATGGTTGAATGAATGACCTCTGCTGAGACGTATGGGGAGACGTACAGAGCCACAAAAATACATGCGGTACATAATATGGCCAAACAGCTAACAGTTTTATTTGATGGTAATGTGTGCAGGGTGACACCACTGTTTATTAATCAAAACAGTGAGTATTTGAGGAGACAGGTGGTCCTTCTTAATCTCCTGAGGAATTAAAGATGCTACTGTGCCTTCTTTACAAGATGCAATGTTTTGACTGTCCAAGAAAGATATTCAGAGATGTTGACACCCAGGAACTTGAAGCTGGAGACACGCACTACCTTGGCCACATTGATGTGTACAGGAGAGTGCAGCCTTTGGTTTTGTGCTAGTTCACAATGAACTTCTAAATCACATGCTGGGTCTCCTCCCTGTAGGCTGATTCTTCCTTCACTCTGACGTGGCCAATAACTGTAGTTTCATTTGCAGACTTGATGATGAGGTTGGATGTTTGCAGAGAGACACAGTCGTGGGTGAACAGGGACAAGAGCAGAGTGCTCAGTGAGGGTGGAGGATATTTCACAGACTGCTTGTTGGTCAGGAAGTCCAAGATCCTGTTGATTCCCAGCTTGCTGAGCTTGGTGACCAGCATGGTGTTCACCATGTTTATCTTGTTCAAGTGCGTGAGGGCAGAGTGAAGAGCTATGGAATTGGCATCCTTTCTTGACCTATTTGACCAGTATGCAAACTGGTGGGTGTCCATGTTGTCACTCCATGTGCAGTGTTGGACAGTCTTCTGATCAAAACAAACATAGAACTGATTAAGCTTGTGTGGAAGAATGGCACTGCTCGTTTTGGGGGTCAGGTGGGAGGCTTGTAGTCTGTGATTGTCTGGATGCTTTTCCACATGCGGTGGGTGTCGGGGTTGTGTTCAGTGCTCCTCAACAGGTAGCTTGTAAGCAATCTGCTGAAGGGAGCCTGATGCTGAAGGCACACAACACTGCTTTCAGATCCGATCTGAAAACAGTGTTGCATGCCTTCAGCAGTAGATGCATTCGTATAGTGTTTCTGATTAGGAACGGTCTTCAGACGATTGGTGGAGGTGACACTGTCAATATGAGTAGTTATAACTCATGACAGATGAGGTGTGAGAGGAGAACATATTCCACTCTGTGGTTCCAAACTGATGCTTGAGAGAGGAGTCGGAGTCGGTCCCGGTCCCCTCTGGCCATACTTTAACAGTTTTTGTTGTTTTGAAGGGATGAAATTTGATCATCAAATACTCCAGCAAATTAGTAACTTGCTCCACTTCACTGTAAAACTCCACTGCAACTACAAAAACTGACTATGACTTTCACCATAGTTTTTTGACAAACACACAAACCTCCACCCCTGCTCTTACTGGATCCTCAGCCACTCTGTCTGCTCTGCGCCGGCTTTGTTAACCTGAGGGAGCTGGCTGAGCAGTCCACAGTATGCTTGGGCTTTCCAGAGGAAGTTCCAGGTAGTTAAAAACTAATGCTACTACATTATAAGTATAGCTGTATGTGATGTTCCCCTGCAGTTTGAGATGAAAAATGTTGAAAACAGTAGAATAATAACTAATAAAATGTGAAATTCTGAGAGATGCTGAGCTTGCCATTGTGCAGATGCCACCATTAAAGTCAGAAATTAGAGCAGTTGGAAGAGCTTTATTTAGGGCTCAGGGAAGTGAGATGACGTGTTGATGTATTGTGCGCCATACCGGTCATGCAGATTTAATTTTAGCACACTGTTGGTGGCAGTGGATAGAAGGCATGTTATCAGTGACCTGAAGGACCTGGAAGACCTACAGAAATAATGGAGGGGACAACCGATGGATTGTCCTACTAGCATTGCAGACACTTCTTTCAGGGGCAAAAACAGGAGTCCACAACCTCCACTTCATCTCCCCCAATCAGAACTGGGGGGGCATGAGGTGGAGGCTGTGGACTCCTACAAGTACCTCGGGCTGTGGCTGGACAACAAGCTGGACTGGTCATGTAACATGGACCACCTGTACAGAAAGAGACAGAGCAGGCTGTACATTCTGAGGAGGCTACGGTCCTTCAACATCTGCAGGAAACTCCTGTGGATGTTTTATCAGTTTGTGGTCACCAGTGTCCTGTTCTACACTGTTTTGTGCTGGGGGGGCAGCATATCTAAGAAGGACACATACAAGCTGATCAGGCTCTGTGGTTGGCACAAAGCTGGACTCTGGTGTCAGTGGCAGAGGACTCTGAAAGAACTGCTGGACATTATGGACAATGCCAGTCATCCTCTACACACTGTCATCACCCACCAGAGGAGCCTGTTCAGTGACAGACTGCTCCTCCCCAAGTACAGGACCAACAGACTTAAAAACTCTTGTCCCGCACTCCATCACACTGTACAACTCCTCTCTGGGGGGTGGGGGGGGGAGGTGGAGGATGGGAATGTGTAGGAAAGGCCAGTAACTCACAACACACAACCACAACACATCTGGACTTGGTGCAATATACAGTTCAAGTGCAATAATAATAATAATGTGCAATACCCCGTTCTACTGGACTTTTTTTCTACTTTTTCTCAGGCACTATTTATATATATTGTACATTGAAATACAGCCTCTATATTATATATTTTTTATATTTATATAGTGTTTCTTTGCTAAGTTATTATCTCTTTCTACCTTTCTGTACTGTACTTATGCTGCGGCTGGAACCTTAATTTCCCTGAGAGAACCCTCCCAAGGGATCAATAAAGTTCTATCCTATCCTATGAGTGTGTGTGGTGTTTCAAAACTACTAGCAGATGCTCAGTTTAGCCAGTCTGCCTGGCATTGGCACTTGTTTCTGTTCTGCACTGGCAGCTATGTAATGGGTCTAAATTGATTATGCATTATTATGAAGCATTATTCAGATTATTCAAGATAGCCTCAACATTTTTGTAAATGGTTAAAACTGAATACATTTGCACTTTGTGTGTTGTTATCTGTACATGCTTCCTTACTAGTCAACAAGTACCATCTGACACTGAATCTACACATGTGATAGTTTGCTTGCACCCTCATGCCAAATGTGTTAAATTGCATTCTGATAAAATATGGATTCTGGAAAATGTCTACACCCATATTAATTCACTCTGTTTCTCTCCTAGCCCTCATTAACTTATTGAAGTTCCTGCTGTCAAATGAGACCACATTGCTGGCCAAACACAATATTTTCATTTTGGCTTTACAGGTAAGACATTGCAGTGAGTAATTCTAATAATAACTGCACAAACCTAATAAGCATTTTGAGCTTTTCTGTTTGTAGTGTATATATTGTATTATGTGGTCATATACTCTTCAAAGTAAAAGAATGTATTAGGGCCTTGATTTATAGAGTGTGGTTTTATCTGTAAACCTTAAAAATTTGAAAGATACCAGATTAAAGTTCAAGGTCAGTAAAAAGACAGTGGGCCTCATTCATGAAACCTTTGTAGAAACTTGAACACACTGTATAAATCGTGTAAAATGGATCTTCCTGAAAATTTTCCGCCATTGAATATTAGTGATTTGCAAATTTGGCACATGTGTGGGTTCCTTTACAATTTACATTCAATAAAAATAAAACAACCAAAAAGTAATGCCCATGAATTACAAATGGCCACCATATAAGGACACTCTTTTAAATTAATCTTACTGTTTTGTTTATTTCTATTAGCTTATATTAATTTATTATTTTTTTAGATTATTCTTCATATTAATTTTATTTATATTTTAGGTATTAAATTTAAGTCTGCAATTTAAGATTTAATTATTTTTTTAATGTATTGCTTTCTCTAGTACTCCACAAGTGATATTAAGGATGCTTTCTTGTATTTGCATCTAAAACTAAAACTAAAAACTCGTAAATGTCAAACACATTTTTAAAGAAACATAAAACCCAAAATCTCAAAAGTGTGTTGTGCATTTTGTATTCAGCCACCTGAGTCAATACTTTGTAGAACTTGTAAAACTTTGTAGGTCTTTTGAGGTCTGTCTCTACCCGCTTTGCACATTAAGAGTTGACCATTCTTATTTGCACAAAAGCTAAAGCTCATTCAGGTTGGATGGAGAGCATATTTGAACAGCAATTTTCATGTCCTGCCACAGATTCTCAGTAGAACTTAGGTCTGGACTCTTACCTGGGTCATTCTAACACATGAATATGCTTTGATCTAAACCAGTCCATTGTAGCTTTGGGTCTTTGTCCTGCTGGAAGTTGAACCTCCACCCCAGTGTCAAGACTTTTGCAGCCTCTGGTGGTGTAACCCGAGTTGGCAATTGGTGGATAAAAGTGAAAATTTGTCCAAAACACTTCAATATCTCAATAAGGTTTGGTTTAAGAAGCATAATAAACAAATTAAAATAAAATCTTTTTTTGGTTGCATTCTCCAAGTCTCCCACTTACCTTCTTACACTAGAGCTACATTCAAATCAAATCAAAATTTATTTGTATAGCACTCTTCAAAACTGAAGTTGTCACAGAGCAACATCACAGAAATCAAGAAATAAAAAGGTGAACAACAGATGAACAAAGGATGAGCGATAGATCCCCTAGTGATCAAGCCAAGTGACAGTGGTTAGAAAAACTCCCTCAGAGCTGGAGGAAGAAACCTTGGGAGGAACCAAGCTCACAAGGGGGAGGACCCATCCTCCTCTGGTCATTGAATTCTATACCCAGTGCACATGTAAATAGAATGCAAAATCAGTTTTATCGTTTCTATATTCACAGTACTTCTACAGTGCAATAATGTATGTATAGTGTAAGTTAAAGTGTATATAGTCTATTTATATTACATATAGTTTATTTTTTTATCATTTTTTTATTTCCTTCTCCTGTTTTTTTCACTACTGCAAGGGACTTGCACCTAAGTTATTCACTCACCCTTACAGCTCTGTGATATGACAAACTTGATTTGAGAAGCATAATAAGAAGTGTTACAGTTCAGTCTAAAAGAGTGTGCATAAACCAGCCCAGACATGAACAAATTCACCCTTTCATATTATAATGGCATGATAATCTGTTAGCTCATATTAGGGGATTACCAAGCAACATGTGAAAAATGTTATTATATAAGCATAGAGCACATACTTGAATTAAAGAGAAGCCCAATCAAATGACAGTAGTGTTTATGGTGTTACACACACACTTGATCAGGGGTATGTGCAAATTTTTCTGAATTGTGAACATTTTGAGACTACAAACATTTGAAGAAATATGGGATTTTATTAACAATTTACACACAATTTCACTCTTTCATGAATAAGGCCCAGTGTTTTCTCAAGGCTTGCCTGGTTTTATAACATCTGATTTTTGCACACCATGCTTACTGTATGGTCAACATTTTATGGTTTAAGCACAGCAGCGCATTAAAAACTATAGCTTGAAAACAACATTTTAAAATATTATAGTTAAATTTGGGCAGTAAATGCTCCGTTTGAGAGCAACAAAGTGTGTGTTTGTGTGTGTTTGTGTGTGTTTGTGTGTGTGTGTGTGTTTGTGTTTGTGTGTGTTTGTGTGTGTGTGTGTGTGTGTGTGTGTGTGTGTGTGTGTGTGTGTGTGTGTGTGTGTGTGTGTGTTTTGTTGAAAGTGTGGCAGTGATTGCTCAGATGTTTGGTACATTTGACCAGATGGCATCACTGAAGAGAGTGTGTGAGGGATTGGTGGGGTCATCCACAACACTGTTTGCAGACTGCTGTTTCTCAGCTGTCCTCCCATTTGCTGTTGGGTCTTGAGTCAGAGATGTTGTAGTTCCCAAACCACTCAGTGATGCAGCTGCTTAAGATGCTTTCTAGAGCCACTCATTAAGACCATTGTGAGGATGGGAGGGGGAAGATGAGCTTTCCTCTGTCTCCACATGAAGTAGAGATGCTGCTGGGCTCTTATTGACAAATCAGATGAGGTTCTCTGTGATGTGAACACTGAGGTCCTGATGATTTCTACAGCAGTCATTGATGTTCACCAGGAGGTGATCTTTGTCATACTCTCCTGATGTCAGCAACCATTTCGTTTAGTTTTTTAAGACAGATTGATGGTTTTGCCACTGCACCTTCTCTCTGTATGCTGACTCCTTTTTGCAGTTCTTCTCAATGAACTTGACATGGTTTGAGCTAGATACATATAGTGTATCCACTGAGTCTAGTGAGGGGAGGAACTGTTTGGTCTTCTCTGAGCACTCTGTTGGGGATGCTGTCTAATTGTGGGGCTTTCTATGGGATGACTGTTCACTATGTACCATTACACCCCTAGTGCACAGACATTTGTTATCAAACATTTGAAAAAATATTTTTAAATGTCAGCTTTTACTTATTTGATTTTTTGTTATTTAATTCATTTGGAAATCAGTTATATAAAATGTTCATAATTGAAAGATAGAACAATGCTTTCAAAGAAAAAGTTAGGGTGTTTACTGTAAATAAAAATTATGCTGCGTTAGGGTTGTTAGATGTTGTCAGAAATGAATGGTACTCTTTTGGCGGGAATGAGGTTAAAAACACATAGAGTAGTGTGTAGGGCTGTGGATTAGAAGGTGAGTAAAAAGTAGAATGTTTGATAAACTGCAGGAGATAAAAACAGACAAAAATGTGGGAAAGTAAAAATGTTATAAGGAACATCACCTGTAATGCACAAGATGTAGAAGTAGACTGTATTGGTTAGGATTGTTTTTCTCCATGACAAATATTCTCGAGATTCAGCTCACAGAAAGATTTCCTCACATTTTCCTTTAAAATATGTTTTTAATAATTCAGAATTCATTGTTCCATCAATGATAGCAAGCTGTCCTGGCCTGGGTGCAGCACAAAGGGCCCAAACCATGATATCACCACTGTTTCACGGATGGGATAGGTACCATGTGATCTTTAGCAAACTGCAGATGGACTGCAGTGTTTTTGGAGACTCTTTTCTTTCCTGCCATGCTCACCATTGTTCAGTGCTCTCCTGATGTTGGACGCATGAATAGTAACATTAGCCAATGTGAGAAAGGACTTTAGTTAGAACCCTGGCCTTTTTTGTAAACTTGCAAACTACTACACGCCTTGCTCTTGGCCTGATCTTTGTTGGTGGAGCACTCCTGGGGAGGGTATTAATAGTCTTGAGTTTCCTCCATTTCTACACATTCTGTCTGACTGTGGATTGGACAGATAAAATGGTTTAGAGCGGGGGTAGATATGCAATGATGGATATATATCACTGAGAACTGTAGAAGGATGGAAAAAGAGGGATATACATTTGTAGATAGATATGGAGTTGTAGAGGAATAGATATAGACAGTTATAGAGAGCGAGATGGGTAGATGGATGGTTGTAGATAGAGACCTTGTAATTAACATTATAAAGGTATTTTTGAACTGGAATTGTATGTAAAAAGATTGTTCTCAGTTGTGACTTTCTGTGTAACTTTGACACAGGTGGTAAACCTCTTCAACATGTTCATCACATATGGAGACACCTTTCTACCTACTCCAAGCAGTTATGATGAGCTGTATTATGAAATTGTTCGTATGCACCAGGTCTTTGACAACCTGTATTGCATGGGTGAGTTGTCTTATTTGTGTTCATGATGTTTGACTGCTAAATGTAAATGATCTAATGCCCTTGCTTTGTAATGTTTGTAAATGTACTTTACGAATGTGACCCTAACTGATGTATTGAATTGTAATTTATATTTGGAATTTATTGCAACAAACATTTGTTTCAGTAAGGTCCTATTTTTACCCAGTTCTGTGTTTTGTTTTAGTTTCTTCTGATGTATAGACATTTATGATTCACTGTGCTACACAGTGTTCTATATGTAAACTCCTCTTTATGGTGTTTCAGTTCTCAGAGTTTCCACCAACACTGGCCAATGGAAGGAGCCAGCTAGTAAAGTCACTCATGCTCTGGTTAATGTCAGGTAGGTCTTGAATATTTCTACCAAGTTAGTTAATTTAATTAAGATTGTAATCTTACAGGAATCATAACATAGATTCTTATTATGAAGAGTACACTAATACTAAGGCCTCCTTTCCTCTTAACTCTCCTCTTATATGATGGGTTAAATTGACATTTTAGAAGTTTAAAAATACAGAAAAAAATATTTATTATTATTTTTGGTGCATGAACATGTAAATAGATAATGACTAATGTGTTCATATTACACACACACACAATTTTCAGGTTAAATACTGAATAGAGGCTACAAAGTATAAAAATATGAACATTAGATACAAAGTGATGTTGTCATTTTTTTGAGTGGATTATCATAAGAATTGATTATCATAAGTAAACCATGTTCACTTAAATCAGAATATAGATTTTCATGGAAAACCACATGAATGAAATGAGAAGTGTGCAGTGATATAGATGTGATCAGAGGTTTAGACACACTCAACATAGATGGAGAGATACCCTGTAAAAATTGGGCTTTCAATGATTTTCTTAGAAAAACATGAATACATACAGAATCAAAACATAATTACAGTTCCTTGTATTGTTTGTGTTTTTACAAAACATTTCTATGACCTTGATTGTGACGCAAACAACAAACATGACAAAATAACAGAAAACTTCCTTGTGCATAACTATTCACCCCCCTAAAGTCAGTAAATTAGATTAGAGTAGATTAGATAGAACTTTATTGATCCCTTGGGAGGGTTCCCTCTGGGAAATTAAGGTTCCAGTAGCAGCATCAGTACAGTACAGTAATAGTAGAAAGATAAGATAATATTTCAGTAAAGAAAACACTATATAAATATAAAGAATATATAATATACAGACTATATTACAATATATAATATATATAAGTAATGCATGAAAAAAGAGTCCTGTAGGAGGAGGAGGGTATTGCACATTATTATTGGACTTTTAAACTGTTTATTGGACAAAGTCCAGTTGTTTTGTGGTTGTCGGGTTGCAGGCTGCAGGTTACTATTTGGTTCTTACTTGTTCCCATCCTCCATCCTCCTGTTGTCGCTCCTCCCCCCCAGAGAGGAGTTGTACAGTCTGATGGCGTGCGGGACAAAAGAGTTTTTAACTCTGTTGGTCCTGCACTTGGGGAGGAGCAGTCTCTCACTGAACAGGCTCCTCTGGTGACTGATGACAGTGTACAGAGGGTGACTGGCATTGTCCATAATGTCCAGTAGTTTCTACAGAGTTCTCTTCTCTGCCACTGACACCAGAGAGTCCAGCTTTGTGCAAACCGCAGAGCCAGACCGCCTGATCAGTTTGTCCAGCCTGTGTGTGTCCTTCTTAGATATGCTGTCCCCCCAGCATACCACAGTGTAGAACAGGACACTGGTGACCACAGACTGATAAAACATCCACAGGAGTCCTGCAGATGTTGAAGGACAGTAGCCTCTTAGTACAGACTGCTCTGTCCCTTTCTGTACAGGTGGTCCATGTTACTTGACTAGTCCAACTTGCTGTCCAGCCACAGCCCGAGGTACTCATAGGAGTCCACAGCCTCCACCTCATCTCCCTCGATCAGAACTGTTTGTGACTTTGGTCTGGACCTCCCAAAGTCAATCACCAGCTCCTTGGTCTGTTGAGCTCTGTTGAACACCTTGAGGTGTTGAGCTAAAGATGATTCCTGTGGCACCAGGCTGGAAAGTCCCTCACCATGCTCCGATACACCTCCTCTCTGTCATCCCTGATACACCCAATTATGGCTGTATCATCAGCAAACTTCTGGATGTGACACAGCTCTGAGTTGTAGCAGACGTCTGCTCTGTATAGGGTGAAGAGTAGAGGGGCCAGCACCATGCCCTAGGGTCCTCCAGTGCTGCTGATCACAGTGTCAGACGTGATGTCCTTCAGCCTGACATACTGCGGCCTGTCTGTGAGGTTGCTGGAGATCCAGTCAGGGGTCCACTCAAATCCTATTCAGTTTGTCCTGAATCTTAAGGGGCTGGATGGTGTTGAAACAAAGTCCAGAAAAAGTATCTTCACTGTGCTGTTCCCCTTATCTAGGTGTGAGTGGGCTCGGTGTAGTAGGTAGATGATGGCGTTTTACACACCAATTGCCTGGTATGCAAACTGCAGACCATCCTGGGCATGTTGCACCTGCGGTCTGAATAGACAGAGGAAGAGCTGCTCTAGCGTCTTCATCAGATGGGAAGTGAGTGCCACCGGTCGTCATTCAGCTCACTTGGCCAGTTATTTTTCGGAACTGGAACAATGCACGATGTCTTCCAGAGGGTAGGCACTGTCCCCACCTGCAGGCTGAGGTTGAAGAGACACTCGATTGGCTCGCACAGGTCTTCAGCAGTCGGGGGCATACTTTGTCAGGGCCTGCTGCTTTCCTGGGGTGAAGCCTCTTCAGTTGACCTCAGACCTGGTCTGCAGTGAAGAAAGAGGTCTGTGTTGTTGTGGTGGATGGGAGGGAGGAGGAGTAGGAGGAGGCAATTGCTGTGGTGGGTGGGTGGGGATGCATTGAGGAAAGGAGAGATGGATGCAGCGAGGGAGAGGGTGGACGGTACATGGGCTGGTTGAACCGGTTGAAGATGTCGTTCATTTTGTTCGCCTTCTCCAATGTTCCCCCCACAACTCTGGTCTTGTGGCCTGTGATGGTTTTCACACCTTCCCAGACCTCCCTCATTCCCTCATTCCACCTTCCTCCTGTAGCTGTCTTTGGCCTCCCACAGACAGCGCTTTACATCTGCTCTCATCGCCTCCCTGTCCCCGCTGCAAAAGGCGGCCTTCTTCCTGTTGAGGACAACTTTGACTTTCTGTGTTACCCATGACTTGTTGTTGGGGTAACACAGTACAGTCTTTGCAGGGGAGACCATGTCTGCACAGAAGTTGAGAGTCCGTCAGACAGTGTGTCATCCCAGTCAGTGGTGTTGTAACAGTCCCTGAGAGATTCTTCCACTTCTGGAGACCACCTCCTGATGGTTCTGGTGGTTGCAGGTAGCTTAGCCCCGGGCTCTCCTCCGCAGCTCCACTGGGAGGTCCCTTTGTTCTCAGGGCCAGCAGCTCCTCTCTTGAATATGAAAGAAAACTGGCTCCTGGTTGCATTTTCGAAGTGGATAATATCCATAGGATTTGTGGAAGAACACACTCTGTCCTTGTCAGAGGAGCAAGAAGTGAGGAAAAGGGGTTAAAATGAGTTAAGCTCTGGAACAACCAGAAAGGTAGCCGTCTTGCACATTGCCACACTGGTTGCTCACAGTGGAAGTGTACGTTCAATAAAATTACAGACCTCTTCATTCTTGCAGTGTATCAAATACTTATTTTCCCCACAGTATATGTTGAAATAATTTTGGGTTGATACAGTATTGTAGTTTTGGAACAATTCTGTTTTGTATTTTCAGAGCCATCATTAACCATTTTAACCCCAAGATTGAGTCCTATGCTGCTGTCAACCACATTTCCCAACTCTCAGAGGATCAGGTAAATGACAATGACACACATTCTTGTTTTTCATTAGATTTATTTAACAAAGCTATGCTTAGAATTTTGTCATTGTATAATGTGAATGGAAACACTACCCGAATGCAGTTTTTCAAAGCTCTTCACTATTTAACATTTTTCTTTGCTTTTTATCACTTCTACTTTATTTCATTTAAATTCACTTATTCTTAAAGAAATGAGAAAATAAAAGTATATGTTGATACAAGTGTGCATATAAATTTACATACCAGAATTTGATATTTTTTGTCCATTTTTCAGAGAATCTGAATTATAATAATTTTAGTTTTTTCATAGTTAGTGGTTGGGTGAAGCCATTTATTATCAAACAATTTTTTGCCCTTTTTAAATCATAATGACAACAAAAACTAACCAAATAACCCTGATCAAATATTTACATGCTTGGGATGATACACGTTTAATGGCTGCCCATCCTCACCTGAGATCTGTTTCTGGTAATCTGTGTAAAAAGTAATTAAGTTACTTACACATTCCTTAATGTTTCATCCATTGCTGCCACTGATGCAAGAAAAAGATAAAAGGAAAAGGAAAAGATAGTTAAACTTTATGAAACAGGAAAAGGATATAAAAAGATATCCACACAAGGCCATCACAGTCTCCTCACCTCAATGAGGTTTTGAGACCTCAACCATGCAGTTCATGCAAGATAGTCCAAGAATTTACAGAAACTGGAGGCATTTTGTCAAGAGGAATAGTCAATAGTCAACAATTTTATTGCCTCAATCACAGCTGCCACAAAAGATTTAAATCTGTTATTAATGTTAAAGGAGGCAAAAGACAGTATTATGATGTATGTAAAGGGTATGTAAACAGGGTCATTTGGGTAGTTACTGTAGTCATTACAGTTTTAAAAGGGCAAACACAATTGTTTGATAATAAATGGCTTTACCCAACAGCAAACCACAAATAAGAGAAAAACTGTTGTATTATCATTCATATTCTCTGTTGATGTCATCTTTTGGCCTTTTTTGCATTTTTCCCCTAATTTTTCACTTACTTATGGTACTTAACTCTTTATTGATCATTAGTTTTGATCAATAGATGAAACTTGATGGTGTAATTTTGAATGTTGGTGTGGTTATATCTGGTTATATATGGTGTGGTTGAATGTCAGATGGTTATAGATTTTGCAAAGAGAATGGAAATGGCTGTGATGAACACATATTTTCAGAAGAGTGAAGAACACAGGGTGACATAGAAGAATGGAGGGAGGTGCCCAAATTGGATTATATCCTTAGCAGGAGATGCCACCTAAAAGAGATTGGAGATTGTAAAGTGGTGCCAGGGGATAGTGCAGGAAGGCAGCATGGGGTGGTTGTCTGTAAAATGAGATTAGAAACAAAGAAGAGGAAGAGAGTGAAGACAGAGCCAAAGATGGTGGAAGCTGACGGAGGAGGATGGTTTTAGGCTGTTCAGGTAAAAATTGCAACAGGCTCTTGGGGGCATTGAGAAGCTACCTGAGGACTGGGAAAGTACAGCTAAGGTGGTGAGAGAACTGGCAAGAATGTGTTGGCTGTTGTGTGTGTGAGAGGGAGGCAGGTGGAAAGGTGAAGATGCAAGGAGTGTAGAGGTTGTTAAGGTGGATGACTTCAGATATCTGGGGTCAACCATCCAGAGCAAAGGACAGTACAGAAAAGAGGTGAAGAGGATGCAGGCAGGATGGAGTGGGTGGAGATGGGTGTCAGGGCTGATGTGTGACAGAAGGAGAGCAGCAAGAGTGAAAGGGAAGGTTTACAAGACAGTAGTGAGACCTGCTATGATGTACGGTTTGGAGACTGTGGCTCTGTCTGAAACACAGGAGGCTTAGCTAGAGGTGGCGGAGATGAAGATGCTGAGGTTTTTGTTGGGAGTGATGAGGATGGACAGGATTAGAAATGAGCAGATCAGAGGGGACAGTAAAGGTGGAGCAGTTTGGAGATAAAGCCAGAGATGCGAGGTTGAGATGGTTTGGACATGTGTTGAGGAGGAATAGTGGATATGTCGGACAAAGAATGTTGGAGATGGAGCTGCCGGGCAGAAGAAGAAGGGGAAGACCTCAGAGAAGGTTTATGGATGTAGTGAAGGTGGACATAGAGATGGTTGGTGTAACAGTAGAGGAGGCAGTGGATAGGGCAAGATGGAGGCAGATGATCCGATGTGGCGACCCCTAAAGGGAGCAGCCGAAAGAAAAAGAAGAAGCATTATATCACCTGTGTACTAAATCACCAAACGTAGAAAAGCGCTGTCAGCAACAGTATTACCTTCTGCCTTGCAGCTTACAGTTCAAATGGTTCATTTTCCCAGTGATGTCTGTTAATTTTCTGGAAATTGTAATTTTATGTCATGTTTTTCTTTATTATTTTGGGGTAAACCCTGTGTCACAGTGGAGTGAATCTGTTTTCTGCACAATATTGAACTTGACCCCAGTTCATATAAAACGTGTGTTTAATTTTTTTTTACCCAGTAAAAAAGTTCAATACACAGGTGTTATTGATTCAAACAATACAGTTTTTTTGTGGCTATTTTTAGAATATGTTGGCTAACTGCTTTTGACATTCTAACAACATGGTAGACCTTTTATTTGAAGTGAAGTGAACTTTGTAATTCAGATGATACAATTCAGCTAAATGAGATTGCATTTCTCCTAACTGATCTACAAGTAACACATAACAAACACGTAACATGAAACAAAACCTACCTTTTGACCTTATTTGTCACTGGGTGGATATTTCGTAATAGGATGTCATTGTCTGAAAGCTGCACAGTTCTACATGCTGTTACAGGTTTTGTTTTTTTTTTTGTTTTTTTGGCAAAAACGTGACAAAATGCCTCTCTTATGCAACCCTGAAAACCCTTGCAAAGTTAGGGTAAGCAGAATGATAATGGTTGATAATGTTAGCTCAACAAGATAAATTTAAAACTAAAATTTTTCTAGTCTCAATTATGTTTTACTTTCAAGTCTTCTTTACATACTAAGATGCAGCCATACTCATCATCTGAGCCTCATTGAAGAACACTGAATGAAATAGCTTTAGGTACAACTTTCTAGATAGGAAGGTATCTATAAACATTACATTTTACACTAATGAGGCTCTAATGGAATGAATGGACATATTTGTTCAAGTTTTATTTAGCACAGTAACATTCATTATCTTCTAGTTTCATTGTATTATAGTGACTGTTCTGTAATGCTTATTAGATTATCCACCTGTCCAATTCCTAAGTGGATTATTTAAGGGAAAAAATAGAATTTTTTTATCTTGCAGGTTCTGGAAGTGGTGCGTTCCAACTATGACACACTAACCTTGAAGCTGCAGGATGGTTTGGACCAGTTTGAGCGTTATTCAGAACAGCCAAAAGAGACCGCTTTCTTCAAAGAACTGGTAAGGACTGCTGGACATGCAAAAAGAAAAGAGTTGTACATTAACCCTTATCCCTTTTTGCACAATCTCAAACACTTGATCAACATTCTCATTATAAATGCGGGCATAGCTCTTAAGAACCATTTATGGCACATTGAATTGAACAGTACAGTAATTGAATGCTGTAGAGTAGTATTACTAGCTTAACACACAGCTGTGAGATTCGATAGATGGTACTGTACACTTATTTCGGTGAGATTCAGTATTGCTTAGGAAGATTTTTATATAAACCTGAATTTATTTATATTACATTGGCTACATTTTGGTGATTACTGTATATTTATATTTTTGAAAAATTTTACTGCTGGGTACAAATTGCTTATAACCAGTTAAAAAATATTTTAGGCCACATTTAGGTATGAGCTTTCACAAGCCTGGTTAGAAAGAAAACCTGCAGTCAAAACTTGAAAATCAGGTAGTTCTAATATATTTTAACTTACTGCTGAAAAGAATATGGAATATACGGACCTCTCAAAATGCAAACAAAGCTTTTGGTGCAGTTGTGAACAGGCTTATAGTAAATACATTTTAGGTTAATAGTACTTTTGAATGCAAGATTTATTTTATATGCATAACTTTTTCCAACAAAGTGTCATAGATGTGAAGTACTAAAAGGTAATTTTAATTGCAAATGAATAAAGTCCATAAAGTGCTTCACATAAATGAAAAAAAAAATCATAGATCTTCCCCTTTTATTCTTATCTTTCATTCTGTCTTGCAGGTACGTTCAATCAGCATGAATGTGCGGAAGAATGTGTCTCTGAATACTCTGAGTCAGGATGTTCTTTTGAAGGAGTTTTCCTCTATATCCTGATAACCCACATGAAGATTGAGCCTACAGAGCTCCTTGTCTTTGCATTTTCTGATTTCATTGTCTATTGCTGGCAATCATACCTGGTTTTATCTCCCAATCTATGTATGTTTACATTTGTGGTCAAAGGGTATCATACACGTCATGGATATGAATGTCATGGCAATATTTGGCTTTCATTGATTTCTTTAACCTGTTCTTTTTGTGGGACAGAACTGGTATACAATTTTATAGCTTGTCCAGTCCCTGTAGTTAAGTATTGCCAAATAAACCGGACTCTCTGAAGTAGATAAACAGGAACCAGTTGGCACCATACTTAATGCCAGGCATTGATTAGAGGGAGGTGTAAAAGCCCCATCACTGAGCTGTCGAGAAATGATGGCGTTATGAAACATTTTGATGCATTAACATAGTTGAACCAATTTTATCCATTGAAACATTAGAAAATTGTTCAGTGTTTTGAAGCATTTTACACATATTTCCATGCTAACATCTACTGTGCGTTTTTTTTGTCATATGATTTAATTGAAGTTAAACTTATTACAACATAAATGTGTCGATTTGATTTTTAACATTAAATAAATAATTGTGATGATCGCATTAGCCTCTCTTTATGAAAATATCAAACTTCTTTGTCCAGAGCTAACCGTTGAGTTTACAGTTGTTTCACATTCTTCTCACTTTCTGGGTAAGTGGGTATGAATCTCACGAAGTTCAGATGAAAATCACCCCTTTAGTCTCATTTATGGATCAGAATACAAACAAAATATATAAGATATAAAATATGATGACAAAAACAATGCCTGATTTTTCAGATAATTTGAGTTTTGGTGATGTAATGAAGCTTTGTTGACCTGTGACTCTAGAGTTTGGAGCGAGGCACATAATCATTTTGCTGATGCAGTTCACAACTCAAAATGTCAACAATGCTTTGATACTCTGATATTGAGCATAAATCGTTACTATAGACCAATGGAAATGGGTCAGACTGGAGAGTATGCAGCTGGTATAATCAGTATTGCTCTTGCACCAGCAACATTTAAGTGAGGAAAGTAGTGAGGAAAGTAATTACCAAAGTCCTAAAAACCAATTAGATTAAGGTATTAACAAGAAATTGCCACCTTGTGATTAAAGTAGGTGTGAAGATTAGTAATACAAATATACTTTCATATATATATATATATATATATATATATATATATATATATATATATATACATACATACATATATAGACATAGATATGTGTATGTGTGTATATATATATATATATATATATATATATATATATATATATATATATATACAGGTATGTGTATATATATATTTATATTTATATTTATATTTATATATATGTGTATACTTGGAAATCAAAGGCTTTAGTTAGGCATCCAGGATATTGCAGGATATATCCAGGAATTGATTTGCCTCCTACTTCGAAAACCGAACCTTTTCACTCAAGATGGGTCATTTCTATTCTACTTGAGTGCCTATTACTTGCGTATACTACAGGGCTCTATCTTGGGACCTATTCTGTTCTTGTTATACATGCCCTTGGGTACATCTTTCAAAAGTACAGTTTCCCATCACTGCTATGCAGATGACACACAGCTTTACCTCTCTACCGTACCACTCTACATCTCATTCTTAGATTGCTTAAGACACATAAATTGTTGTCCAAGAATGTTCTTAAATTAAATCACAACAAAATAGACATTATTATTTTTGGAAATCCTGATTCAGCCACAACTATGGTGAATAATTTGGGGCCATTGAACAAAAAACCTGGTTTTTATCTTTGAATCTGATTAAACTTTGAGAAGCAAATAATCAATGTTGATTGTAGCAAACTTAAAAACTTGTCTTCAAAACAATTGTCAAAAACAGATGTGCAAGGCCCCTGACTGGCACCAAGAAAAGGGAGTGTATTGCACTTATCACTGCTCTGGATACCAGTAAAATATGTAGTTTAAGGTGTTGCTATTCTTTTACACATGTATGTCAATATTTGTATATTTAGTGTAGCAATTTATTAAGACTGCACTGTAGTGAAAGATCTATACAGAATCTTGTTTGTCAAAACAGTCTGACAATTATTTTCAACAGCATCTAAGTGTGAGGAAACTCTGGATACTAGTCTTGCCTACTAGCTAAGGATATCTAAGTGAACAGCAAAGCACTTTTGTACATCGCTCTGTATAAGTGCATCTGCTAAATGTTTTAAATGTAAATTATTAAACATACATTCTAAATTACTACACTAAATGTTCAAACATTCTAAACTACAAAAGGTACATTCTAAATTACTACACTAAACCTACATTCTAAATTACTACACTAAAAGTACATTCTAAATTACAATATGAAATGTACATTCTAAAGTACTAAACATACATTCTAAATTACTACACTAAACGTACATTCTAAATTTCAATACTTAACCTACATTCTAAAGTACTACACTAAATGTACATTCTAAATTTCAACACTAAACATACATTCTAAATTACAAATTAAAAGCACATTCTAAATTACTACACTGAACATACATTCTCAATTACAACACGAACTGTACATTCTAAATGACAACACTAAACATACATTCTAACTTACTACACTAAACGTTCAAACATGCTAAGTACACTATGTACATTCCAATTTTGTACACTAAATGTACATTCTAAATTACTGCACTAAACATACTATTCTAAATTACTTCAGAAACTGTATATTCTAAATTACTAGAATAACGTACAACATTCTAAACGACAAAAATAATCTCATTATAAACTTCTATTCTAAATGTCCATTCTAAATAACTACAACAATGTACATTTTAAATTACTACTCCAAAATTACAACATTCAAAATGACTACAATAACGTATATTCCAAATTATTATACTAAACATACATTCTTAAATACCACAAAAAATACATTATAAATTGCAACACTAAATGTACATTCTATATTACAGCTTTAATTGTACTTTCTAATTTACTACACTGAATGTGTAAACATTCTCAATTATTAAAATAACATAACATTCTAAATTACTACACTAAATGTACATTCTACACTAATTACACAATTACTACACTAATGTACCTTTAGTGTAGTAATTTAGAATGTATTTTTAGTGTAGTAATTTAGTAATTTTCAATGTACATTTAGTCTAGTTATTTAGAATATATTTTTAGTACTTTAGAATGTACATTTTGTGTTGTAATTTAGAATGTAGTTTTAGTGTACTAATTTAGATTTTATATTTAGTGTAGTAATTTTGAATGTACGTTTAGTGTAGTAATTTAGAATATATATGTTTAGTAATTTAGAACATAAATTTAGTGTAGTAATTTAGAATGTACATTTAGTAATTTAGAATGTGCCTTTAGTATAGTAATTTAGAATGTATGTTTAGTACTTTATAATGTAAATTTCGTGTTGTAATTTAGAATGTATGTTAAGTTTAGTAATTTTCAATGTATTTTTAATCTAGTAATTTAGAATATATTTTTAGTACTTTAGAATGTACTTTTAGAGTAATAATTTAGAATGTACATTAACTATTATAATTTAGGATGTACATTTAGTATAGTAATTTAAAATGTATTTTTAGTGTACTAATTTAGAATGTGCATTTAGTGTTGTAATGTAGAATGTACGTTCAGTGTAGTTATTTAGAATGTATGTTTAGTGTAGCAATTTAGAATGTAGGTTTAGTGTAAAAAATTAGAATGTACATTTAGTGTTGTAATGTAGAATGAGGTTATTGTTGTCATTTAGAATGTTGTATGTTATTTTATTAATTGAGAATTGTATATTTAATGTAGTTGTTTAGAATGTACATTTAGTATAGTAATTTAGAATGTACATTTAGTATAGTAATTTAGAATGTACATTTAGTATAGTAATTTAGAATGTACATTTAGTGTAGTAGTTTAGAATATATGTTTACTGTAGTAATTCAGAATGCTTGAACATTTAGTGTAGTAATTCAGAATGAATGTTTAGTGTAGTAATTTAGAATGTACATTTAGTGTAGTAGTTTAGAATGTACGTTTAGTGTTATAATTTAGAATGTACGTTTAGTGTTGTAATTTAGAATGTATGTGTAGTGTAGCAATTTAGAATTTATGTGTAGTGTAGAAAAATAAAATGTATGTTTAGTGTAGAACATTAGAATGTATGTTTAATGTAGCAATTTAGAATATTTAGTGTAGTAATTTAGAATGTATGATTAGTGTAGTAATTTAGAATGTAGGTTTAATGTAGTAATTTAGAATGTATGTTTAATGTAGTAATTTAGAATGTATGTTTAATGTTGTAATTTAGAATGTACGTTTAGTGTAGTATTTTTGAATGTACATTTAGTGTAGTAGTTTAGAATGTATATTTACTGTAGTAATTTAGAATGTTTGAGCATTTAGTGTAGTAATTTGAATGTATGTTTAGTTCTGTAATTTAGAATGTACTTTTAGTGTAGTAATTTAGAATGTTTGAATAGTGTTGTAATTTAGATTGTACGTTTAGTGTAGTAATTTAGAATGTATGTTTAGTGTAGTAATTTAGAATGTAGGTTTAGTGTTGTAATTTAAAATGTTTGTTTAGTGTAGAAATTTAGAATATATATTTGGTGTAGTAATTTAGAATGTATATTTAGTGTAGTAATTTAAAATGTAGGTTTAGTGTTGTAATTTAAAATGTTTGTTTAGTGTAGAAAATTTGAATGTACATTTTGTAGTTTAGAATGTTTGAACATTTAGTGTAATAATTTAGAATGTATGTTTAGTGTTGTAATTTTTAATGTATGTTTCGTGAAGTCCCCTCCTTGAACTGCCACCTTACCGTGGTGGAAGGGTTTGAGTGCCAGAATGATCCAAGGAGCTATGTTTCTCGAGGCTTTAACCCCCTGTCAGGGTCTCCCATGGCAATCAGGTCCAAGGTGACAGGCCCGACCAAGAGCAGTTCGAAATCCCAATTTAGAATGTACATTTAGTGTTGGAATTTAGAATGTATGTTTAGTGTAGTAATTTAGAATGTACATTTAGTGTTGGAATTTAGAATGTACATTTAGTGTTGGAATTTAGAATGTATGTTTAGTGTAGTAATTTAGAATGTGTGTAGTAATTTAGAATATATGTTTAGTGTAGTAATTTAGAATGTACGTTTAGTGTTGGAATTTAGAATATATGTTTAGTGTTGGAATTTAGAATGTACGTTTCTTGAAGTAATTTAGAATGTATGTTTAGTGTAGTGATTTAGAATATATGTTTAGAATATTATTATTATCCAACAGAGGAATTAGATTAACCAACTGTTTACAGAATAACCTCAGATCAACATTGGACAACGTAGCACCCATTAAACATATTCATTAAGACATAAGAAAATCGTCCCATGGTATAACGATCAGACTCGTACCTTAAATCAGTCAGCACGAAGGTTAGAACGGAAATGGTGATCCACTAAACTGGAAGTATTCCATTCAGCTTGGAAGTCTAGCCTTATTGATTTTAGAAGGGCTCTCTCTAGAGCTCATTCAGATTACATTTACATTTACATTTATGTCTAAAATAGAAAATATTAGACAGAAAATTCAACACATAATATTAAATCAAAACAGTTTGTCTTCTGGTGCTAATATAGAACAAAATATAGATCTACAAGAAAAGTTGAAAACCTTTCACCCACTTCCACAATCTAATCTTCCACAGTCAGAATTAGAGAAAATTATTTACTCCACAAATTCTTCCACCTGCTGACACAATCCCATCAAACCTACTGAAAGAAGTGCTGTCAGCTATAACAATCAAACCTCTCTTAGCAATAGTAAACTCTTCTCTTAGTTTAGGTTACATACCTAAAGCTTTTAAAGGAGCAGTTATTAAAACCACTGCTCAAGAAAGCAAATCTGGATCAAAGTGTACTGGATAATTACAGACCTATTTTTTAAATTTATCATTTACATATAATATTTTATAAAAAGCTGAGGCCCAACAACTGTGCAGATACCTGCACAAGAATCACATTTATGAAAAATTCCAATCTGGATTCAGGCCTCATCATAGTACCGAGACAGCCTTAGTTACGATTAGAAATTTTCTTCTTGACTCTGATCAAGGCTGTGTGTCCCTGCTTGTGTTGCTAGATTTAAGTGCAGCATTTGATATAATAGGTCAGACTGTTCTCCTAGAAAGATTACAAAGCGTGGTCAAAATTACAAGGACAGCCCTCTTGTGGTTCTGATCTTACCTAACTGATCAGTTTCAATTTGTAAATGTAAAGGATGTTTTTTCCAATCACACTGAAATGAGACATGGAATACCATGAGGCTCTGTTTCAGGACCACTACTGTTCACACTTTACATGTTACCCCTTGGCACAGTAATAAACAGACATGGCATTAACTTCCACTGTTATGCAGATAATACTCAATTGTATATATCAGCCAAACCTAAATCTGTCTGATTTCTCAGTTGTACCTAATTCAATAGCAAAACCTTTTGGCGTCATAATTGATTCAGATTTATCATTTGACCAACACATAGGTAATATTACTAGGACAGGTTTTCTTCATCTTTGTAATATTTCCAAGTTAAGAAATGCATTCTCCTTGCACACTGCTGAAAAACTGGTGCTTTTTTTTTACCTCAGGGTTAGATTACTGCAATGCACTATTTTCAGGTTGTTCAAGCAGACTTCAGTTCAAAATACCTAACTAAAACTAGAAAATTTGACCACATCAGTCCAATACTATCAGCACTGAACTGGCTTCTGGTCAGATTCTGTATTTATTACAAAAATCTTTTACTTACATATAAAGCCCTACATGGGCTCGCTCATGAATATTTACAGGATTTAATTTACCTTTATGAGCCACCACGATCACTCAGATCACAGGTGCTGGCTTCCTATTAGTTCCCAGAATTCAGAAGGCTTCAGCAGGGGGAAGAGCCTTTTCTCTGAAAACTTACTTGTTCAGTGTAGCATTTGGTTGTTAATGTATTAGATTAGTTACAGGCTGCAGATCCAGGGGATCATGGACACTGGGATTTATGGTAAACTGGGATGTTAGTTTTGCCGTCTTGACTCCTTCACGTGATCACTCAGGTTTGTGATGGTGGAGTGGTTAAATGCCAATGTTTCAGGGTGCTCCCATGTTTGTTACCTTCTGGTTATCTCCTTAGTTAGGCTGTTATAGGCTGTCAGATCTGCCGGAATCACTCGTTACACTCTGGCAATGTTTACATTCTGTATTCTCTTTTTAAATAACTAATTCTACTTCTAATTGATCTCTGTATCTTTTCCGAGTTAACAATGACCCACCGGCCTTAACTTATTAGGTACTAACCTCAAGCTCTTCTGCCCCATCTGAGAAGGACCCCAAGCTCCTTATTATTATTATTATTATTATTATTATTATTATTATTATTATTATTACTATTATTATTACTATTATTATTGTTATTACTATTATTTATTGTTATTATTATTATTGTTGTTGTTGTTGTTGTTGTTGTTGTTAACAAGACATTTGCTCTTGAAATAAATCACTTTTGTTTTGGTTGTGTTTATAAGGACCCAGAAAGCAGAGTTGCAGACAAAGCCCAATTGTTTTTGGTCTGTCTATTGTTAAGAGAACTGAATGTCTCAAGGTTAAATAGTTACATAGAGCATGGGTTTGGGCATGGTTCAGAAGCTCCATATGACCCCTAAATGGAGAAAATGGTTAGGAGAAAGGTGTTCAAATATGCACCAATTTTGGTGTGGTCATGGTCAAATTTTGGAGCTCATCATACAGGTCAATAATAATATCATAGTATTAATAATATAATATAGTAATACTAATAATAATTTTAACACAACAAAATAATAACATAACAATAATTTCTAAAATAACAATAAAATACAGTGTTACAGTGAGGTGATACAGTACTAATGTAGTGATAATATTGTATTATATAAAGATTACTGATATAAATATTATTTATAATAATAATTGCAATCATATAATAATATGATTAACAATGGAAATTATAGTAAATGATGATAATAAATTATAATAATGATAATGGTAATAATAATAAAAATATAAATAATAATAATGACAATGAGGATGATGATTATTATGATGATGATATTATACTGTGTTACAGTGAGGTGAAACAGTACTAGTGTAGTGATAATAAAGTGGAACCTTTATTGCGTGGATGTTGTGCAGCTGTGTTTACGGTCCGTTTCCTGTGGGTCTGAAGGCGGAGCTTCCGGCTGTTGTTCCCGTCATACAGTCCGGTCTTCTCCCGCTTCCGGTCGGACTGAAGTGAGACTGCCTCCCGTGGCTTCGGTGAGTTTACTGACACCCATGATATTATTACTGACATTATTACCGACATCACTTACGTTATTACTAATATTACTGACATCATCACTGATGGCGCTAAAGTAACAGCCTGGTTCCGCTCGGCTCGGCTGGCCTCTATCTCCGTCCCTGCTTTGTTGTTGTTGTTTGTTGTGTCAGTGATAAATGTAACTCGGTTGGTTTCATTGATACATGCTGTAGATGGACACGCTTATACATTCAGACACTGTCCGTTCGTGTTGGAGGTGCAGAACAGGCCACTCACACTGGAGAACCGTGGTTCTGCTGCGGTTCCGAGGGTGTGTTCTAAACTCGGTGACCTGTACTGTGACATACTGTACAATACTGTGCTGTGCTGTATATAGTACAGTATACTGTACTGTGCCATATTCTACTATACTGTACTGTGATACACTGCACTGTGATGCGCCATACTGTACTGTGGTATACTGTACTGTACCATACTGTACTGTACTATTATATACTAGACTGTGCTGTACTATACTATATACTGTAGTATAATGTACTATAATATACTAGATTGTGTTATACTATATTATAATATACTATACTGTACTATAATGTACTATAATATACTAGATTGTGTTATACTATATTATAATATACTATACTGTACTATAATATACTGGTCTCTGCTATACTATACTATACTGTAATATAATATTCTAGACTATAATATACTGTACGATAATATACTACACTGCTATACTAATAATATACTAAATTATAATATACTATACTGTATTGTATTATAATTTACCAGACTGTGCAATACTATAATATACTATGCTATACTATATTATACTGTAATATACTATACTATCCTGCACTATTATATACTATTCTGTAATATATATATATATATATATATATATATATATATATATATATATATATACTATAATGTGGGGGGGGTGAAATTCTTGTGCGGCCCAGTACCAATTGCTCCATGGAACGGTACCAGTCCACGGCCCGGGGGTTGGGGACCACCGTTCTATACTATAATGTACTATACTATACTATCCTGTACTACATTGTTATATACTGTACCACAGTGTTCTATACAGTACTGCACTTATATAGGGATGTGAAGGAGCTGAGGAAAATCCGCATCCGTCGGATTAAAATTTTTTACCAACAATTGTGTCGAATGCGAACACGGTTTTGGTAAACACTGGGTCAAGAACATCTGATCAACTAGTAATGTAGAACTGTTCGTGTTTACTACTGGTTTGTGTTTCACGCTTATTTTCTTACCACATTCGGCCATTTTAATCGTTTATTTATGTAAAGCGGAAGTATAAAGTCAACAACATTCACCATTAAATTCAGATTAACATTGGCAGTGTATAAAAGATGACCTGCAGGCCGGAAATCAATGTGTCTGTGTCATGCACCCCTCAGACTCTCCGGACTCCAATTCCCAGAATCCTCAGTTTGTCACCTGACTGATCATGTCACTAACTCACATTCCTGATCACCGGAGTTCTGATTGTATTCACCTGGTCCGGAGAGTGTTTTCGCCAGCCTTTCCATTTGTTCAGTGTCCAGCTTTGCCTTGCAACCTTCAGTGTGCTGCCCATGTTTATCAATATCAGTCTGTCCGTGTTTGACCCGTTTTCTGACTCCTGCCTTTCGTGTCGTCCTGTATTCAGTCTTCTGGTTATTGATCTTCGTCTGTTTTTTGACTTCTAGTATTGTCTCTCCTGCCTGTTATTGACCTGGACTGTTTGACTCCGTTTATCACTTTCGTACCATTAAAGTGCTGTATTTATATCTGTGTCCGGTCCTGACTTATGAATGGTTCTGTTTTATATTCCAGCAGCGATTTCAAATCCATATCTGATGAAAATTGGCCCTGAAACATCAGTCAAATTCGAACTTTGTCACATCCCTAATAATATACAATACTATACTGTACTACAGTGTTTTATACTGTACTGTACTGTAGTGTACTATGCTATTCTACAGTATTCTGTACTGTAGTGTACTGTACTATGCTATATACATACTATACTATGCTGCACTGAAGTGTACTGTACTATTCTTTACCATACTGTACTGTGCTATTAGTATACTGTACTGTAGTGTACTTCACTATTATAAACCATAATATACTGTACTACAGTTTCTGCACTGTGCTGTAGTATACTGTACTGTACTTCACTAATATACCATACTCTACTGTACTACAGTGTTCTTTACTGTAGTATACTGTGACGTAACATACTGTACTATAATACCATACTATCCTGTAAGACAGTGTTCTGAACTGTACTAGAGTATACTGTACTGTACTATATCCTACTATACTGTCCTACAGTGTCCTGTATTGTACTGTACTTTAATACACTATACTATACTATAGTGTGTGCTTTACCAAACTACAGTCTCCTATACTACAGTTTTGTATTCTATAGTGTGCTGTACTATAGTATACTATAGTGTACTGTGTTGTACTATAATGTAGTGTTCTACATTATAGTGCACTGTACTATAGTGTATTGGAATGTACTTTTCTGCAGTGTTCTATGATATAATGTAATAGAATGTACTATATTGTACTGTAGTATCTATTCTATAGTGTTCTGTACTATAGTATGCTATATTACAGTACACTATAGTCTATTGTACTAAAGTATAGTAGTGTACCTTAGTGCGCTGTACTAAAGTAATGTACTCTGCTATAGTATATATATACTTTGAACTTTTTGCAGTCCTTTTTGAGAACCTTATGGATGATTGGTTGAAACCAGCTGTTTGTAGCCTGTGTAAAATATGCCAAGTGTAAAAGGCAACATGATGCTCATTTATATGACATTTATTAATGGGGATATTTATGCAATCTGTATATCCTCCTGGGAAATTTCTGCTTATGACTTTGGAGCTTTGTAAACAGGATGTGAATTCTGTCAAAGTTGTTTTGGTTAGAAATAGCCTAGGTCTTTTGTTTTTGCTTGTAGTGTATAATAGTGTATTTACAGTATATAGTGTTAATAGTGTATTTTTATATTCATAAGTGTATATTTTAGACTACTGCAAATGAATAAGGGTCAGAAATTGAAAATTAGGCAAGCAGCAATCCAGAGTCTTGGTAGGATGTACTTTTGTAAGCAATGAGGAGCTGTTTATTTTAAAATGTAAAGGTTTTAGTTGCATCATGCATGTACCCTAAAGTGAAATGAGTGAAACCTGCAATATATGGCACAAATCAGGCTGGTTGTACAAGTTGATAGCAAATATGGAAGCAGTATTCAAAACATTGACTTACAATATTCTTGCTGATTTATTTGTCAGTTGATCCTGTAAACCACTCACCTAACTAGCTGACAACAGAGACATGCTGTTATCACTGAGGTCAGTTAAAATTTAATTCACTCAGATTTATTCTGCATGTTACACCACATATGTATTACACTTAGTAATGTTTTGTCTTGTACGCAGTTACCTCAACCCATAGAGTAGCATCAGTTAGCTTTCCTTTCATCTCATCCTGAATTATTTCAAAGCCAAAATCGGCAGTGATTGACTTCATGTGTATCAGAGGAGACATGGTCGTCCTCTTCTTCCTAGTGTCTGAAGCATCCTGTGTGATTGGGCAGAGTGCTAGTGTGGTCTGGGAATTGGTACTTCTAAAATTGGTATTTATTTCTGGTAGACAGAAACCCCCATTAGACACATTTACAGAAGAATTCTTTAGGCAGTGACCTCAACACCTCAAAGACCAAGGAGCTGGTAATTGATTTTGGGAGGTCCAGACCAAAGTCACAACCAGTTCTGATTGAGGGAGATGAGGTGGAGGCTGTGGACTCCAATAAGTACCTTGGGCTGTGGCTGGACAGCAAGTTGGACTGGTCATGTAACATCAACCACCTTTACAGAAAGGGACAGAGCAGGCTGTACTTTCTGAGGAGGCAACGGTCCTTCAACACCTGCCTCTCACCTCCCTTAAACGTGCCTGGAGTGGAATTCATCATCCGGTTTCTCAAGGCATTGTTCACAATGTAGCCGTCATCAGCATGGGATGTGGCCAAAGGAGGTCCACTTCTACGCCTTTCTGTGACTCTTCCAGTCTCTCTGTATCTCTGTTGCAACCTGCTGATGACACTCTGTGACACTCTAAGCTCATTGGCCAATTCTGTCTGAGAACGTCCTGTTTGAAGCATCACAATGATGAGGTACTGCTGATCCATTGTTAGGTGTCGTCTTGTTCTCATAATGTCAACAGCATAATGAAGACGACTTTTTTAACACCAGCTCTAATTGAACCAGGACATTTATTGGTCGATTCGAGGATCAAACACCTGTAGAGAAAGTCACATTAAGTTCACCTGTAAAGGTTTGAATGCATTTTAGGCTCGTCCTGAAATTTCAACCAAAAGCCAAATATCCCTAACTTTTTGTGAGTAATATTTTCTTTATATTTATATAGTGTTTCTTCTTATATAGTATAATTATTATCTTTCTACTATTTTCTGTACTGTACTGATGCTGGTGCAGGAACCTTAATTTCTCTGAGGGAACCCTCCCAAACTGAACTGAAACCCTCTCAAAACTGAAGCCTCCACAGGTTTGGTGTGCTGGCTGTTTGTAGAGTGATGTGATAATATTGCTATGTTCACACAGTAGCGAGCTGCAGTAACTCAAAAAAAGATGGACTCAAAACTGAGAAAAGGGCTTGTTGTTTGAGACATTTTTTTGGTTTGCTCACTGTTGACTTCCTCTCTTCTGCACCAGTTTATGAGAAATGCTGAATTGGACTGATGTAAGAGTTGCATAAATTCCGATATGGCTGTTCAGACTGAGTTGTATTGCTGTGAATCCCAAATGGATTAGATTTCAATGCCACATTTAAAATCCAGTTGAAACGATTTAAACTCCATAGAGAAGTAATAATGAGATTTTGAGAATATGATCATGTTCACCTGATCATATCTACCACTGTACAACATTACTAATTGATTTAGTACATTACAGCATAAAGAGCATGATTGTTAGTCAGAACAACAAAGTCAGAGGTGAACAGCTCCATGTGTTTCATTATTAACAGTGCATCCACAGCGATTCACATTAATTATAAATAAAACAATAAAATAGAACATGTCCATAAGAATTCACATGGTCTTTGCCATCATATTCATAATTGCTCAGGTGCATCTTGTTTCCACTGATCATCCTTCAGATGTTTCTACAGCTTGATTGAACACCTGTGGTCAATTCAGTTGATTGGACATGATTTGTAATGACACATTATTTTATATAAGGTCTCATAGTAGACAGTGCAGGTCAGAGCACAAAATATGAATATGAAAATATGAAGTCTAATGAGCTGTCTGTAGACCTCTGAGACAGGATTGTATAGAGACACAGATCTGGAGAAGATACAGAAACATTTCTGCTGCATTGAGGATCCCAATGAGCACAGTTGCCTCCATCATCCATAAATGGAAGATGTTTGGAACCACCAGGGGAACTTTCCAACCTTCTAGGAGGACAAGGTTGTGTGTGTGAATTTGTGTGTGTGTAAGTGTGTAAATCATAGATTATATATTTTATTAAATACATTGAGTCACTCCAAATTAAACAGTAGTATAGCTGGTAGTTTCCTCAGCAGAATGTTGTTTCCCCTGGGAAGCCTATGACCTCACACTCCAATAGAAGTGATCAACTGATAACTAATCAACTAATACTCAACTGTAGCCTGGTGTGCAGGTTGGTCCCAATGAATGTGTTGCTATAGTAACTGAGTGGGGCTCAAGTTCAGCCTCTGTTACAGAATTGGTCAAAAATGAGCCAAGCTTGTCTCAAAAAGCCTGAGTTATGGAGTTGGGTCACTTTGTAGAATACCTCCTTGTTGTTTCAGTTTAGACATGTACCAATCAGTCATAAACACAGGAGCATATTGCAATTCTTTAATTACAGACTAATCCATCTGTTTCTCTGCAAGTACTACTGACTGCAGCTGTGCAGTGCATCCTATACTGCTTATTTTGTTTGCATCACAGTTCAGCTCCACTTTTTCTTGTTTGTTGTTTACATTTGTGGAGGTGCTGGGGGTAAAATGTCTCATTACACACTGGATGGCAAAGTCCATCTTCCTGCAAGCTGCATTCAGGGGTAGATCTCAAAGACCACTATTGTATATTAAGTGGCAACATTTCATTATTTTGCAGTCATTTCATCTTAAGACTTTCTGTTACATATTAAATTAGATTTCCCTTCCCTGTAATATATCAGAATGGGAGCAGAGGCTGCTTTTTTGCAACACTATGTGGAAATCAAGCTTTGTTTGAAGAAGTAGAAATTTACAAACTTGCTAAATATGGTCCATTAATGACCCACCTGGCTGGGCATAAAGTGTGGGCAGTTGAGAATAGAGGTGAGTGATTGTGCATTTTAATTCAGTATATAATTTTACATACATTCTTTCCAATTTGAGTATGTAAAATCAAATCCACTCTTTATAAACAGTTTCACTTTCACAGTCTTCCCATTCCATGCAGCCCAGCTTATGATCACTGCAATGTTATTGTAAAACATTTTGCAATTGTAACACTTATTGTAACAGCTGTGGCTGGGCTGCATGGAACCGTGGCTGTCACTGTGTGGAATGAGGTCCTGTTACAGGGGGCTGTGGCTAGGATGCGACTGCATAGTAATGGCGTCTATGGAGGCTATGGTTGGGCTGCATGGAGTGGGGGTCTTGTAACGAGAGGCTGCAGCTGGGCTGGGCTGTGTGGAATGGGAGTCCTGTAACAGGAGGCTCTGGCTGGGCTGTGTAGAACAGGGGTCCTGTAACGGGAGGCTGCAGCTGGGCTGTGTGGAACGGGGTTCCTCTAACGGGAGGCCGCGGCTGGGCTGTGTGGAACGGGGGTCCTGTAACGTGCGGCTGGGCTGTGTGGAAAGGGGGTCCTGTAGCGTGAGGCTGCAGCTGGGCTGTGTGGAACAGGGATTCTGTAACGTGGGGCTGCGGCTGGGCTGTGTGGAAAGGGGGTCCTGTAGCATGAGGCTGCGGCTGGGCTGTGTGGAAAGGGGGTCCTGTACCGTGAGGCTGCGGCTGGGCTGTGTGGAAAGGGGGTCCTGTAACGGGAGGCTGTGGCTGTGGCTGGGCTGTGTGGAAAGGGGTTCCTGTAAAGGGAGGCTGTGGCTGGGCTGAGTGGAACAGACGTCCTGTAACGGGAGGCTGCGGCTGGGCTGAGTGGAACAGACGTCCTGTAACGGGAGGCTGCGGCTGGGCTGTGTGGAACAGGGGTCCTGTGAATGATTCAGATTAAATTTCTTTAAAATAGTTCTGTTGAAGCATGGTTGAAAACCAATGTCTGACTTTCACTGGTTAATTTTCAGAGCATTTTTATTTATTACTACTTTTGTCAGATTCAAGTTATTTCTGTGACCATTGTGGGTTTTTCTTTCATTGTTGGGCGTACCACCAATGTTGTCCACGTGTGTATAGCAAAACATTTATAACGTTAGTAAATGTTTTCTCTTAATGTGTACGAGTGAATGTTCTCTGTGTACATTTTCCTGCTTAATGCAGTATTTTCTGCCTCGGGTGGCCGTATTAAAACTAGGGGGAACATAGTGTAACTTGCAAAACTGATCAGAATAAATTCAACAAAAAGGAAATCTAGCTTTGTGCTTTTTGCATTTTTTTTCCCACTGTACCAAATTTGTACTAGCTAAAGCAGCTCCTGTATGGGGCACTTTAAAACACGTTCTGCTTTTCATCCCTTACCATGTTGCTCTGATTCAATAATGATTGAACTGTTCCTTCTGTAAGTAGTACTATGTCATTAGACTATCTTAGCAGCAAAAGCCACAGATTATTGCTTTACATGTAATGGTTCATTAAAGATGAGCTATATAGGAGGTAACCCTGTACCTATACAGATAATCCTTTATTAGTCCTGCAGTGAGGACATTCAGGAAAAAGTGAAAAAGTAAAGCAGGATGTATCAGTAATTTCTTACACATGCTAGATTCCCTTTGAATGACAAATATACTTGTTATAAATGTTTCCTTTGAGTTTCATTTTGGCTTGCCTAAAATACACTCATAAATACACTCTTCAGGCATAACATTAGGAGCACCTCCTTCGTTCTATAGTCACTGTCCATTTTTATCTATTCCATTTGCCATTGAATGGCTCCAGTACGGACATACTGTGCCCCATTGGACCCTGAGGATTGTCTCTTCTGGCTGTTTTTGTATTTTATTTATTTATTTATTTTTTGTTTAGTTGTTATGTTGGCCAGTCAGTTTTTTAATGTTTAAGCTGTCTGCAATAAATGCTCATTTCTTCATTTCAGGAAAAATAATAATCAGTTTGCAGAAGGCAGCTGGCCCAACTGGACATGTAACTAGAATGTAACACATCAGTTGTCATCGCTTGGTTTTACATTATTGTATGAGGCTGGTCATGGCCTGAAGTTCATCTAACATGAAAAAATCCACATTTCGAATTTAGTCTGCCTTTAGAGATACTGGGAGAGAACGCTCTTTTTAGAGGTTCTGCTCCAACTGTGGCAAAGTTTATAACACTTTTGATATGTAGATTAGTATTACAATATTACAGTATTACAATATTGCAATGCTGGAAACAAACACAGCCCCTCAGGTCAGGTCTTGACTGGGCTGTTCCAAAAGAATTACTTTATTCTTTATTGTGTGCTTAGGGTTGTTTCCTTGCTGCTTGACACATGTTCTCTTGATACTTCGCTCATTGTCCTGACATTTTCCTTTAGAATTTGCTGATATAATTCAGAATTCAGTGTTCTATCAATGATAGCAAACTTTTCTGGCACATATGTAGCAAAACAAGCCCAAACAACAATACTGCCACCACCATTTTTCACAAATGAGCCTTCTAGCTTGTCCATGTGATCTTTCGCAAACTGCAGATGCGCAGCAATGCTTTTTTCAGAGAGCAGGTTCAGAAATACATGACATATGTTGCCCCAGAAATAATTGCATTGAATTATATTATTGTCATTTTAAGGCCATGTTATGCCACTCATTTTATGATTTAAAAGCATTATAATACAATTACACAGTTTTAAAGAGCAGGTCACGTTCAATAATTAAGAATATTCAGACATTGCAATATAAATGCATTTTAAAATATTCTACATAAATTCTACAATCAAAACCCTGTTTCTGAATAGAGCATATGAACATTGCATAGGAATACAAGCTTCAACACAACTGTCTCATACTATTGAGGATAAACTTTGGTAGTTAACCTGCAGTTCACATGTGTGCCTGTTGCAGTGTGCTCTGTATAGAGGCACTATTATTCATGCACTGCACTTTTTTCCTACACAATAGAGGTCACTGCTCACAGACACAAGCCCTGCATCTGACCAAGAGCAGACAACAGAACAGAACTGCACAATTGGTTAAAATCATCTCTGCTGAAATACAAAAAGTAAACAAAATGGGTAATCTCAACATCATCAAAAATTATAGAAGTGTGTATTTTTTTAAGTAGATATTGTAATTGCTATGGTTTTGAAGATCTCAAAACCATTATTTTATCCAGGACTGTCTTAGAGGACTAATATGGTTCTTTGTTTGTATCACTTCATTAGTCACTAATGTCAGTATTATCAGTGTTCTTAAGTATTGACAGTCTTCATCTTGCTTTGTGGGATCGGGAACCTGGCTTTCTAAAGTAAAAAAATATGACCATTCAGCTCTTGAAACCTGACATCCTCACTTTGTGGGCAGTTACACGGTGTTATTCAAAGTTTCATATTTTAGGATCAGAGTAACATACAGACATGATATAAACATATCATAAACCATAGGACTTCCCTTTGTCTAACCATTATTGTAATTCAACCTGCATACAGACTGACTGATCAAAGAGAGGGGGCGGGGCTGTTGCTCAACCTGCATACAGACTGTGACTGATCAGAGAGAGGGGGCGGGGCTGATGTTCAACCTGCATACAGACTCTGACTGATCAGAGAGGGGGGGTGGGGCTGATGACATCACGAATGACCCAGATATTGATTATAGTGGAAAATGAGAAGGGACTGTTTGCTCTTTCTTGGCTCACATAGTGTTTAAATTTCAGAATAAAAGTCCTGAGAAGGGATGTAACCAATATGTACATAAATTTCATAAATAATAAAAGACACTCCATTTTTTGGACCACTGTCAAGTATATTGAAGAACTTCCTTGTCAAGATTTCTGAGTGTTTTTTTTTTTTTTTTTTAGTTAGAGAAATATCAAGTTAATCAAATCATGGTTAAAATCATATAAATGTTTTAATTCTTTTAACATTTACATCTCAAATTTGATTAGCCTATCTCCTGACAGTAACAATATCTGGTATGTTTGACTGTCTGATTTAAATACTTTTTAATGCTTTGGTGAATAAGAAAGTACGAAAAACTGTGAAAACATCCCAAGAAATGGCCTAAAGCTCTAAAGGTTAAAAATGTATTGTGCTAGGTTGTCAGGGGTCCTCATTGTCTTGTTTCCTATTTGGTTGGAAGAATTGAAACACTGCCAGACAATACTAAATTACATGTCAAAACCATGTTAACCACATTCTGACCCCTACTTTACATCACTTTATGCTGATATTATGCTTCCAAAAGAAACAGAGTTTGTTTGCAGATCTGAGGTTCTATTAGTTAGATGAAGGTGGTGTGGAACCAGCCACACGGTTTCTTTCTCTCTCTCTCTCTCTCTCTCTCTCTCTCTCTCTCTCTCTCTCTCTCTCTCTCTTTCTCTCTTTCTCTTTCTGCACCCTTTCTATGTCCCTCCCATCCCCCACTTCTTTCTTCTTTACTCTCATTCTTTGCTCTCCTCTCTTTCTCTCCCTCTCCCTCTCCCTCTTTCCTGTCTCCCCTCCCTTCTGGTTGTCTTTATCCCCTCCCCTCTTTCCCTTTCTGTCTCTATTTGCTCTCTCGCTCTATCTCCCTCCCTCTTTCTCTTCTCACTGGTGAACCCTTCTCTTCTCCTCCCTCATCCGTCCATTTTCTCTTCTTCCTGAATCTCTCTCTCTCTCTCTCAGCCATTTTCTCCTGAGGTACAACCCTCAACATTTTAAATCTAATTAAAGAGGAAATAAGAGAAGTATCCCTGTTTATATATTACCACATTGTTTGTTTTACTAAATCACATCAATTACACTAGCAATAAATAATGCTTCAATTATTCATATGAAACTATACATTTTCTAATGATTCAGTTCTGCCTATTTTGTCCTGGGGTGCCCATGTTATCCAATAAGTGGAAAATTTGCAATGAGACAAACATTAAATGAAGCAAAGTTCTACATGTTTAATTAATGATTGTGTACTTTGTAGATTTCCATTCTGGGATTAATCGGATAACTTTACAAAGTTCCTTTTGAACGCCTAGAAGTGGAGGAGGTGTGACCTTTATTATGGGCACACTGAGCACAGGTGTGCACTGGAAATCTGCACATACACAGCAGGACCCCCTAACCAGCACTTTTTCTGTCTTCCTTTTTCAAATTCTTATGCCCTCATAATCGAGTATAGGTCTCTGTACTGCATCTGCTCACTCCCCTTCATTCTTTGTCTCTGATCCTCACCAGTTTACGTTTTAATCACCATATACTTCTGTCCTGTTGTGTGTGTGAGGGAGAAATTGAGAAAGAATGAAAGAATTCGAGAGAGAGGGGGAGAGGGAGGGAGAGAGAGAGGGGGAGAGGGAGACGGAGAGGGAGAGAGAGCTTTGCACCAGAAAGAGAGACAGATGGGGGAGGGGAAGAAGAGGGAGAGAGAGAGGCAGAGAGAAAGAGTGAGAGAGGAAGAGAGGGAAATTAGAGCAACCATATCTGGGAGAGAGAGAGAGTCTGACAGAAAGGGAGGGGTGAGCGAGAGGAAAAAGAGCTCACATACAGAGAGAACAGAGGGAGAACAACAACACGTAGAAGAGAGAGAGAGAGAGAGAGAGAGAGAGAGAGAGAGAGAGTGTTTGTGTGTTGTTCGAGCCAGTGTAGCGACAGACAGCAATAGAATGTAAAGAACAGCAGAGCCAGAAGGTTAACGTGGACCTCTGACTCTGTTTTAGGATGAGATCTCTGAAACACCTCAAACCCCAAACCAAGAAAAATGTGGTAAGTTGCTGTTACTGCAAACAGGACAGCCTGAGAGGATGTGTGTGTGTGTCTGAGTGTGTGTCAGTCATTCATTAGTTCATTATTGTGTAACGTAAAGGATGCTACACATTAAACTGACATATTGTAATAATATAAGGAGTGACAGAATGCTGGTTCTGTACCAGTTTATTTATACTTTCCATCATTCAGTTTTACATTCTGATCAAATGCTTTTTTTCCTTTTCACCTTTTTTTGTCCCCCCCCCCCTCTCTCTCTCTCTCTCTCTCTCTCTCTCTCTCTTTCTCTCGCTCATTGTCTCTTCTTTTCTCCTCAGCCACCCTCCTGCTCACCCAGTGTTGGCCCATCCCTCTCTTTTCTCCATTTCTATCAGCTCCTGCTCCCCAACCCCATTCTATGTGTTTCTGCACTCTGTTGCTTTCCCTGTTGTGCACTCTTTGCACATGTGTGGTCACACAACATTTTGCTTTTATATTATTAATATTACCTACATTGTTCTTATGTTTATGTTCTTTCGACAAGTTTGGGCTTTTATTTATAGATTTGACAAAGTAACTTGTTACTAAACTTTTTAAGCTCTTTATTTACTTTTATATTAAAAACTCAAATGTAGAGATGTCGTCTGAGAGTGTACAAGATTAGAGTGCAGAGGTGTATGTTGTAGAGAAGTCTGGAGAGGTAAAAACAGTTATTTTATCACTTAGCAAGAGGTAACAGCCTTGAACTTACATTGAGTGCCACACTTGCACACACTTTTTGTTGTCATTTGGTTTCAGCTAATTCAACTCTATGCCTTTTAGAAATGTGCAAAATGAGTGGTCATATATTATTTGTCAAAAAATGTAAGTAAAATATACTGATGCAATGTTACAGTAACAGCAGAGAAATGACTCTAATGTATTCATTAGGGATGTGACGGAGCTGAGGAAAATCTGCATCTTTCGGATTAGAATTTTTTAGCTACAAATCCGTCGAATTCAAATGTGAATGCGGTTTTGGTAAACACGGGGCCAAGAACATCCGATAAACCCCGATAAGCTCATTTGTGCATGTATTTTTGTCTTTTTTTTAAACAGGCCATCATCCACAGGTAGTCACGGACTCACGGTGTACTGTAAACAGTTCATCATGCTATTTAACTGACACTGAATCATAAAATTATTAATCATTTATTATCATGTAATTAACTAATTATGCATTCTTACACAAAGAAGACTCATATCAACTAGTAGTGAGGAACTGTTTGTGTTTACAACTGTTTTGTGTTTTACACTTGTTTTTTTACCACATTCGGCCATTTTCATTATTTATTTATGTAAAGCAGAAGTATAAAGTAAACAACATTCACCATCAAATTCAGATGAACATTGGTGGTCTCTAAAAGATGACCTGCAGGCCGGAAATCAACCTGTCTGTGTCATGCACCCCTCAGTTTCTCCGGACACCAATTCCCAGAATCCTTCAGTTTGTCACCTGACTGATCTTGTGACTCACTCATGTTCCTGATCACCGGAGTTCTGATTGTATTCACCTGGTCCGGAGAGTGTTTAATACAGTCTTTCAGCCTGTTCAGAGTCTAGCTCAAACTTCAGCCTGCTGCCTGTGTTTATCGTTATCAGTCTGTCCGTGTTTGACCCGTTTCCGTTTTCTGACTCCTGCCTTTCGTCTCGTCCTGTGTTTAGTCTAGTGGTTATTGATCTTCACCTGTTTATCGACTCCATCTCTGGTTTTGTCTCTACTGTCTGTTATTGACCTGGACTGTTTGATTCTGTTTTTCACATTTATCCCCATTAAAGTGCTGTATTTATATCTGCGTCTGCGTCGCTCTGTCCGGTCTAGACAGTCTGTATTATAAACCAGCGGCGGTTTCAAATCCACATTCGGTGAAAATTGGCCCAAATTTGTAGATAACACTCTTGCCCATCACCCAGCATCCCTACAGGATAATGCTGTCACTACGATGTTTCACGTTGGGGATGATGTATCCAAGCTGATTTGCAGCATTACTTTTCTGCCACACATAGCATTTCCCATTTAGGCCAAAACGTTCAACTTTGGCCTGATCTGACCAGTGCACCTTCTTCCATGTGTTTGGTTTGTCCCTACATGGCTTATGGTAAACAGGACTTTGTATGGCTTGCTTTCAAAAATGCCTTTCTTCTTGCCACTCCTCCATAAAGGCCAGATTTGCCAAAAACATGACTAATATTTGTCCTGTGCACAGATTCTACCACCTGAGCTGTGGATCTCTGCAGCTCCTTCAAAGTGATCATGGGTTCTGCGTCTCTATTTAGTGCTTTCCTTGCCTGGGCTTTTAGTTTAGGTGGACGGTCATGTCTTGGTAGGTTTGCAGTTGTCCCATAATCCTTCTGTTTTCAGATGATGTATTGAACAATGCTCCATGAGATGTTCATAGCTTGGGATGTTTTTTTTTTGTTATTGTTTTTTTTGTAACCTAACCCTGCTTTACGCTTCTCCACAACTTTATCTGTGACCTGTCTGATGTTCCTTGGTTGTCTCAAGCCTCAAACACACTTCACAGAACAGCTGTAGTTCTACTGAGAATAAATCACACACAGCGACTCTATTTACTAATTAGGTGATTTTGAAGATCAGACTGGATTTTATTAGGGGTACCAGTGAACAGGGGGCTGAATACAAATACACACCATGCTTTCCAGACTTTAATTTATAATTTTTTAACTATAATGTAATTTTAACTTCACAAATGCTTGTTACTTTGTGTTGGTCTATCACATGAAATCCAAATAACATTTAAGCTTGTTGGTGTAAAGATTGAAACAAATTGAAAGTTCAAGGGGTATGAATACATTTTGTCAAGGCCACTGTATGTGTGTGTGTGTGTGTGTGTGTATATATATATATATATATATACTGCCTAGTAATAAAGTTGATATTAGTTGAATTGATTTCAGTTGAAGTGCAGGAACTCTCGGTTAGATCCCTGTTTAAATGAGTTGATGCTGTATCCTTTGCTCCGCCAGTCATTAAGGTCATTTCTGTGTGTGTATATTGCAGGAGGAGAAAACCCAGCGGCTGGTCAGATGTTATTCTGAGGCGATGCACCAGCAAATGGATGTGGGGACACAGACAGACCCTGTGGTGGTGTTGTCTTTGGCACAGGCTGCTGTGTTGGGACTCATATCACAGAATGAAGTCTTTGGTGCCACTATTGCCCCCAACGGTTTCTACACCGGAGATGCCAAAGAGTCACCTGCACCACCTGGTGAGCGAATGGACTATGAGTATGCTGACCAGCTCATTGGTGCAAATGGTGATTATTTAGGCATAAATGTTGGTGAGGACAGCCACATGCACCAAAGTTGTGCTGACCGAAGGTGGCAGGGACCCCCGGAAAATGGCAAGACCCCTGCAGGACACTCAGAAGTAGGTTCACATGTCAAAGGTGAATCTGTCACTCCAGGACTCCCATCCTGCAACCATATGATAAATAGCATGATTCCTAGAGAGAGTATGCACATGGTGGACCCATCTGGCTACAGAGTTGTCCCCAAACCTCACACAAACAATTGCTGTGCCCCCTCTGTCCGAGAACCCAAGAGCACGCACCCACCAGCTGACCACCACTCTCAGCCTCACCTTCATACTCACCCACACGCACCTCATGAGGTTCAGCCTAGTGAAAGAAGTCACTCACAAGAAAAAGGAGTTGAGGAGGTACTTGAGGAAGTTGATAATGGAAGGATGGGGAAATCTGGAGGAGGAGGGGAGGAGATCAGCAGCTACTTCCAGACTAGTGAGGTTGGTTATGAGGATGGAGATATAGATGGAGTGGGGGAATTTGATGAGAGCAGCCAAGGCATATTCTGGGGTGAGCATGTGGAAGGAGAAGCTCCAAGGGGCCGCCGAATTGACCGACTGGACATCAACATCCAGATTAATGAGTCATATTGTGTTGACGTGGGTGAGGGTTTGAAGCGCTGGAAATGCCGCATGTGTGAAAAGTCCTACACCTCAAAGTACAATCTAGTTACACACATACTGGGTCACAATGGCATCAAACCACATGCTTGTCCTCACTGTGGAAAGCTTTTTAAGCAACCTAGTCACCTGCAGACACACCTCTTGACACACCAGGGCACACGGCCACACAAGTGCACTGTCTGCAAGAAGGGATTTACCCAGACCAGCCACTTGAAACGGCACATGCTACAGCACTCAGATGTGAAACCCTATAGTTGCCGCTTTTGTCGCCGTGGCTTTGCCTACCCAAGTGAGCTGCGAGCCCATGAAGTTAAGCATGAACACGGTCGCTGCCATGTCTGCTCGCACTGTGGCATGGAGTTCCCTACATATGCCCACCTCAAGCGCCACCAGGTCAGCCACCAAGGACCAGCCACTTTCCAATGTGGTCAGTGCAATAAAGCTTTTGCATACCGCAGCCAGCTACAGAACCACATGCTGAAGCACCAGACACAACGCTCTTTTTCCTGCAGCCAGTGTGGACTGCAGTTCCTGCAGCTGCATCAACTCCGCCAGCACTCACTGACACACAAAGTGCTGAAACCGCAGGCACGGGGCTCCAAGGTACATAAAGGTTATGTTTTGTTTCTTTTTCTGATTCATTTGAAAACTGATAAAAACTTTAGATCAACCTGATGTACTGGTCCATGTGAAGTGTAGACCCCAGAAATGTACAATATGAGGCTTTTTCTCTGCACCCAAAACATAATGGTCCTATTGCTGACAAGCTAATTGGCTAGTGCTGTACCAAAGCAAGACCCACTGCATGTTTTTTTTCTGTGAAGCAGTTTGCTTCCTCTGAGCATGTTGGCTGCACAGCAGTAACACAATGGCAGTTCAGAAAGAGGCAGTTGCTGACTTCACATTTATCAAAAGAGACATGTGCTTGTCTTTACCCTCCTAATGTCGGGAGCATCCTGTAATGCGGGAGAGTCCTAACAGGATTGGGTAATTTGCACTTCCGAAGTGCCAGTTTGAATTTGATTTCCAATTCAAGCCTGGAGCATTTTGTCCTGCCCATCATCTCAAAGTATCAACCATGGAAAGAATTCAGGAAAGAATCCTGATGGGACCTTGTGGATGAAAGCCTTTGGTTTTTGTTTTTTTTTTTTGTTCTCATAATGTTGTTTCATGAGGTCCAAACCAAATCATCTCTTTATCTAATGTCACTTTTTGCTGAAGCAACAGTTTCTTCTAGAAAGAGTAATTTTATTGGTAGTGCTTTTATATGCTTGTGTGTGATTGGAATGCCTGTGCCAGCAGTGGTACACATTAAAGAGACTGAATTCACTCATAATTTGAACATGACAGTCATAAACTTATCCACACCAGAAAAATAAGGTGATGTATGCTTTAGATAGTTCAGCAGGTTATTCTAGGTTACACGTGAGTAAATCTGGATTTGAATCTCAATTAAAAAAGACAGCACATGCAATATAACCAAAACAATTCTGTATGTTCTGTAAGGGCCTGCAATAACAATATAAGTTATGGAAAAAAATAAAAACAAAACACTAAGGACCTTGTAAACAATTACAATCCTGTATCTTTTATGCCTTTCAGAGAGATGGATTATCAGATTTTTTTTAGCATGCAAAAGTCATACAAAAGACACATTGAGGGGTGTGTATTCACTAGAGTGTGTGTATGTGTTTCACTGTGTGTGGATGGGTTAAATGCAAAGGACAAATTCTCCTGTGTGCAGCAGTGTGTCTACTTCCTTTCATTGACAAAAAAATTAATGCACCCAAAACTTGGCATGCAGTTGTATCTTAGATATGTACATGTAGGCACAAGAAAGCATAAAACTACTTAGCCCACTAACCGCTCTCAAAGGCTACTGGGTAGTGTACCTCTTGTTGAGTGAAATTTATTTATTCATTTATTTATTTTTTAAAAATTTATGGAATTTTAGGAATCATACAATGTGCACTAAATATTTGTCAAACGTTGTGCATGTGCATAAATTACTGACCCAACCCCAGAAATCAAATGAACAGATAATATTATTAAACAACCACTGTGCCTTGTTTTGTGGCTTCTATTTTCTGTACATCTAAGCTGCTTTGTGTGCTTTTGACAAAACTGCATAGGTGGATAGGACCTTATTGTGACTCATGTATATAGGAAATGAGTGTGTGAAAAACATGCACATGATATTAAATTTCTAGGGTATATTTTAGTCATATATTAGGAGATCATGTTGCAATTTCCAATAAAATAATGCTCACACTCAACAAGGGTTTCCAATGAATGTCTCTGCTACACTTTCTTGGTCATATTTTTTATTTGTGGTAGCAGTTGGGATGCCAGCTTCAGCAGCCTACAAGTGTGCAGGATCTACAGGCTCAGCTGCATCTGTGGGTAAATGTACTGCTGGATGCCATACAGAAAATGTTTACCTCCATACCCAGTTGTATCTCATGTTGTATCTAGGCTAGAGGCCCAACAGGAAAACTATATTTAGTTCCCCTAATAAACCTTTACTCTAATTTTATAATCACTTACATACATCATTACAGTCCCACATAAAAACATTAATTCTATTCCAGCTTCTTGGTGCATTATTTTATTTGTCAGTGAATGAATGTAAAGCACAAAGGGTACATTTAAAAGTATTCTGATTGTAATTGTTGCTGAGATTAGCCATGGTGCCTTTTTGTCATTCATCAGTCTTCCATTCACTCCCCACTGCTTACCTTTTTTACAGTTTTCATTCCAATTGCTCTCTCTTCCTTTTTATTTCTTCCCACACCCTCCATCCCTCACAAGTGAAGACCATCACTCAAGTTCCTCTGTTTTATCTTCCACATCAGCTTTCCAGTTTCTTCTGAATAGAAAGCATTGGAGATCTGCATCATGTTTTATTCTAGATAAAAATGACTTTTTACTAGTATAAAAATGGTTACAGCTGATACTGGTCTCAGGTTAATCTCCTAAGATCAGATGTATCTTGAGTAATTACGTAGAAAACAGTTTCAACGTAAATGAGTTATGGACTTAAATGAAGGTCTCACAAATAAGATCTAACTTTGTGTTGCTTCCTGTTGACTATCAGGGAATCAAGGGATTCAAGTGTGACGTATGTGCACGAGAATTCACATTGTCTGCAAACTTGAAGAGGCACATGCTAATACATGCCAGCATTCGACCTTTCCAGTGTCACATCTGCTTCAAGTCCTTTGTCCAAAAGCAGACCCTCAAAACGCACATGATTGTCCACCTGCCTGTGAAACCTTTCAAGTGCAAGGTTAGACCTGACACCAGACATGACCACCTACATAAAACGGCTCTTATTTAATTAGTTCGTCATTCAGTGTATTTTGCTGAAAGGGAAATAAGCAGCATGGCTGACATCTTAAATTTGAGCCTAATGCTTTTTGTATTTTTTAATAAAATGCTCTTTGTGGTGTTGGCCCTTAATTTTTAATAATAATCTCTTGATTATGAAATTGAGTCAGAAGTAATAGTTTGCTTAATTTTATATCTAACGTTTTGGGTTTGATTATTGTTGTCTTATAGGTCTGTGGGAAATCATTTAACAGAATGTACAACCTCTTGGGTCACATGCATCTCCACGCTGGCAGCAAGCCATTCAAGTGCTCATACTGCTCAAGTCGATTTAACCTGAAGGGGAACCTTAGCAGACACATGAAGGTCAAGCATGGTATGGACATATCCCCAGATGGACAAGGTGTGACAACTTTTCATCTATCAGTTTACTTTTTAAGATTTTAAGTTGATAAATAACTTCTATAGATAACTTTTTTTAATCTGATGATTTGTTTCTTAGATGCTCCTCCAGATCTGGAATCTCATGAGGACTATGATGAGGAGAACTTCAACTTCGCCACCTCTGAGAATATAGATAATAATGATGCACCTAATCTCACTAAGCTCTCTGAGGTAGCAATCCAGGAGCTGGACTATTATAATTTTGGAAAGGATGTGGCCAACTACAACACAGCCTGAACATTTACATATTTGAATTGAGTACAAGTGATCTGGCATGACTCTTGCTAAGCACATGCTGAAAATTTCTGCTCCTCAAGAAGACTTCTCTTTTAGGATTGATGGGCAATAGGCCTTCTTGGGCTCACTCTTGTGGTATTACTACTTTGGTCCTTTTTCATAAGAAGCAGACAGAGTTTGCTAAGAATCTTTTGAACAGTTGTAACAATGTTCACCCCAGTACTTTTAGTTTATAGGAGATTGTTATGGAAAACATATGAAACAGACACTAGATAATCAGCTGTAGGTGTGTCTCTCTGGCAAAACACCCAGGTGTTAATTTCAGGCAGGAAATGTGTTGTGGATTGTGGCCTTCATTTTTGCAGTTCGTCTCGATATACTCAGAAACAGCCAAACGGATCACTTCAGATACATTTATTTACATTGCCTTCACTTACAACTGCTCATTGAAAAGAAAAAAAAAACCAAAAGACTATATTACGCACACGGCTCAGTGTTAGGGCAGTGTAGTATGGTATAAGAACTGAATTCTGTATGAGTTTGTTACTGTGTGTATATAATTGAGGCTGTATATTTGGGTATTTGGGTCCCATGTTCCAAAGCTACTGCTTTAGTTTGGCATACAACTATGTACCATTCACCCTTAAGCACTACTACTCTTGCCAGAACTGAATAATAATTCATCAGAAATTATTGGTTTAACCACCACTTTCTAACACACGTGTGAAGAAGTATTGTTCCTTTATTATGATCTGCTATTTATTTGAAAGAAAATATCATTTGAAAAAACAAACAAAAAAAAAACAATAAAAAAAAAACAAAAAAACAAGTTTTCACCACTGACAGTACAACCTCTGGTAATTCCATCTCCAATGAGATGTCTGTGTCACATCCTTTGTATACTGTTCCTTACGACTAAATTGACAAGTGTGTAGGTTCTTTAAATAAATCTTTTTGGAAATGCAGTCATTTCTTCACTCTGTAAAATGAAAGAAATTATCCCTTATTTGGTGAAGTACAGTACTTCAGTACAGTACAGTTCATCAGTGTACTTCAAGTACACTGCCCAGAAAATGGGAACACTTAATTCGCACATCAGCTCTCAGAGAATAAAATATTAAAATCTTTCCTTACTATAAATTGTGCAATTATTCAAGAACAAATTTACAACAATGTAAATCAACATTTACCCATAGAGAGCTGGACTCAAATGTCATGCTGAAATAAAAGTAAAAATATTGAAATCAAAGATTCATTCAATTTCCTTGAATGTAATTCCAGAAACTCATAATGTTACACAGTATTGTGTATGGCCTGTGCCTGTATACATTCCCTGGCTTAGCATGTTTCTGATGAGATGGCAGATGGTATCCTAGGCAATGTTTTCCCAGACCTGGATCAGGGCATCTCTTGTTTGTGGTACAAATTAGCGGTGTTGGATACCACAATACATAAAGTCCTAGAGGTCCTCAATTGGATTCAGGTCTGGGAACGTATGGGCCAGTCAGTGGCATGAATGCCTTCATCATCCAGGAACTACCTTCACACTGGCCACATGAGGATGGGCATTGTCTTGCACCAGGAAGAACCCAATGCACCAGCATAAGGTCTGACAATAGCTCTGAGGATTTGAACTCTGTATCGAACTGCCTTCAGGGTGCCACTGGCAATCATAGAGGTTTGTGCGATCCTCCTAGGATATGCCTCCCTAGACCACTAACCCACCACCAAACGGGTCATGCTGGATGATGTTGCAGGCAGCATAATATTCACCATGGCATATCCATACTCTTTCACAGCTGTCACATGTGTCAACTTGCAATCATCTTAGAAGAGATTGGAGTATCACTGGTGGACCTACAAATTCTGAAATTCTCTGACAGTTTGGAAACATGCACACCAGTAGCTCACTGGAGGTCACTTGGTATGGCTCTGGCAGTGCTCCTCGCACAAAGGAGAATATAAAGGTCCTGCTGCTGGATTGATTGCCTTTCTGGCTCTGTCCTGCTCCCCTTGTGTAACAACTTGTGTCGTGGTATCTCTTTCGTGCTCTTGGGACAGAGCTGGGAAACACAGCAAACCTTGCAACAGCATATATGGAAGAGCTGGACTACCTGATAAGGAGAGAGTAACTGTCTATGGCCACCACCAGCAAAACCATTCTCATTTGAGGGGTTTTCTTGATGCCTTTCAGGTGCACCTGTTGTCACTTTCAGTTTGCACCAAAGCAGGTGAACTTGATTCACAATTGCTTATGATTCCTAACTGGGCAGATTAATATCCCTGACATTTATGGAATCTGTGCTATACTGTGATGATTGTGTTCCTTTTATTTTAATTAAACAGTGTATTTAAGGTTTTGCTGGAGTTGTATATGACAGGTAACATTGTAGCACTGAGGAAAGCACTTAATCACAGACGTCTTAATCACAGTTATAGATGTCCTAATCCAAATTTTGTGTCCTTCATCCAACCCACATACTTTACTGTTAATTATTTGGCAATACAGATCTGATCTAGGTCTTCTCAGACAACCGTTCAGTGCAGTTTAGTTAAACCTGCTGCTACAGTAAAATACAATGTATATGTGTTTTATAATGTGTTTAATGTTGATTATGATTCAGTTTGTGTGAATATTTATATACATGTGTAATTTTATGTATATATATATATATATACATGGTCAGTATATTCATGTGGTCAGCTGATTATTTGGGCTCATAAGGTTGCTGAACCTCGACCTGACCAACTGCAGTAACTCCAGGTCACTGCACTGCCCCCACAGGCTGGTATGGTCAGCACTGTTCGTGATGGGCCGTGATGCTTCATCAGTATGGAACAGGGTAAATCTGTACTCATCAGACCACATGACCTGATCTCACTGCTCCAGAAGCCATTTTTACTGGTTTTCTTAAGGCCAATACCTTCAGTTTATATATATATATATATATATATATATATATATATATATATATATAAAGAGAGAGAGAGATTATATAAGATGAGCACAATTTCATTTTAAAGAATTGTGTTTTTCAGTGATGTAACGCCCCCTAGCAGCTATATTTCTCAGTAGTCTAATACTAGCTTTCAACCACCAGATGGCTGCATTGTATTAGTTGAATAGACTGATTTTAAGCTGACTGTAATTCCTGAATTTACTTGTATTAAGTTTTGCAAATTGTAAAGTTGTTCAAGATGAAGCAGTATTTTCTATGGTACTAATAATTTATTTATAAATCCCATAAAAAACGAAGCATAAAAGTGTTCTTAAGCATAGTAATACAAAAATTGTTCTAAATTTAATACGTGCCCCTAATGTGTGCAAAAAAAGGGTGTCCAATCGTGTGGCTGCAGTTTTTCACCCATATAATCAACTGGCCAATTTTCATTTGGTTACAATAAAAACCTGCAGCCACACCGGCCCTTTGCGGATAAGATTGGACACCCCTGCCTTAAGGTGACGTCCCACAAAAATAAAAAATTGGTTACGATCATAATTCAGATGGTTTTGAATGTCATTTGTCCAAGTTTAGATGAATTTATTAAGGATTTAATATCATTCCATGTGTTTACTAAATCATGGCCATGACTTAGTATGGGCTTTGTGTGGGATGTCATTTTAGGGGCTCTCATTTTAGGGGAGTTTTATGTAACCTATAAAAATTCTGGAATGGCCTTTGGTGGAGCTGCTTGTTTTGTATATCCATCTACAGGTAGGGAAATTAAAGTTATGATCATTAACTATTAACTAACAAATATCTGTCACACTTTGGGATGGATAAAGAACATATACACCCCTAAAACAACTTCAGTGTTCCTAGTGATGTAATGTGTGTCAAGGAGACAGAGCATTTAAAGTTGAACCATCTCATCAATGCTTGTGTAATCTTCCTGAAATTATGCCACCAAAAATGAAACCTTGTTTAAGAATTATTTCAGGAATTGTTTTGTTTTGAGTCTGTTGGTTGTAGCTGAACCGAGCACCAGCAAAGCAAAGCTGTAATTCTGCAGTATGGGAACATTTGAACATTATGCTGGAAAGCTAGTGAGTACTGGTTTATCACTGGAAGTAATACTGGATCACTGGAACACAACACAAGCTTATGTGTTCATAAATTCACATTCATTACCATAATACGATACACGGCTGCCATTCTGCGTGTTGGTTGAGTGTCTCCCAGTCCCAAATGCCCTGTGGTCCACAGTCCACACAGGTAATGTCAGCAACATACACACCTATAGTGTACGAGTCCTTGAGAGCACCAGGTTGAAAAGTGTAACAGACTAGAAACTCACAAAGTTTTTTGTTTGTTTGTTTGTTTGTTTGTTTTTTTAAAATCATCTTTTGGAAGTATACAATATACAACAAATAACAATCCTAGATGGTGCCCATCATGGAAATGTCTTTGCTCCATTCTCCCAACAATAGCACTATTTATTATTTATTTTCACTTTAGAATTTATTGTAAATATACAATCCACATATGCAGCTGTTACATATAGAATTTTAAAAACACTGACCTATACATGGGTTGGACAGTGAAACTGAACTGTGATTTTAGACCACAACAATTGATTAGTATGGTGTACTAGGGCCTCCTTTTGCGGCCAATACAGCATCAATTCGTCTTTGGAATGACATTTTGTGGATACAATCCTGTTGAATGTGGTTGGTCTTTCTTGGTGGTGCTGACGTTACCCTGGATACCGTGGCTCTTTATACATCACAAAGACTTGCTGTCTTGGTCACAGATGCACCAGCAAGAAGTGCACCAACAATTTGTCCTCTTTTGAACTCTGGTTTGTCACCCATAATGTTGTGTGCATTGCAATATTTTGAGCAAAACTGTGCTCTTACCTGCTAATTGAACCTTCACACTCTGCTCTTACTGGTTCAATGAGCACTTAATGAAGATTGGCCACCAGGCTGCTCCAATTTAGCCATCAAACCTCCCACACTACAATGACAGGTGTTTCAGTTCCATTGTCCAACCCCTGTAAAAGGTCATGGATCTGTCTTCTACCAAACCTACTACTGCCCAGAAGCCTGGCATCTTCAATCCAGACCTGCTCTCCTTACTTCGTGGCTAACACCCTATACTATTAATCCACAAAAATACAGGAGAGGATTGGAGTTATTGTACTTAATCCTAGCCCTCACCCTAATCCTAATCTAACCCTATCTTTAACCTTAACAATAATGGTAAAAGGTACAGAACCTGTTGTAGAGGCTCAAGGGGATGTCCTTAATGACATATTAAAAATGCAACCCTCTAGATGAAAAGATAAAGGAAGTAGCTCAACTTTCATTGTAGTCTCACAAAATTTCATTCCTTTGGTCCAAAGATTGAACTTAAACTGGTCTTAAATGCTAATAAATCTAAATTTATGCTGTTTTCCAGATGTTAAAATATTTTAATTCTCTAACTATCCATCTGGAGGGGTTATGGGAGTCCGGTGCCATGTGTATTGAGTAGGATAGAATAGAACTTTATTGATGCCTTGGGGAAATTAAGGTAAAGTAAGTAGTGCCCAAAGGTGTGGGCCTTGGCGTTCTGATCCTTGGCTACTGAAACTGGTTCTTGGGACATGGAATCTTACTTCTCTGGAGAGAAAGGAGCCTGAACTGGTGCATGAAGTTGAACGGTACCAACTAGATTTAGTTGGCCTCACCTCGACACACAGTGTGGGCTCTGGAACCAATTTCATTGAGAGGGGCTGCACTATATTCTGTTGCCCATGGAGACAGATGTAAGGAGAGGGGCTTTTTGGGGCTCTTTCTGACATACCAGTCACTCAAATTAGAAACAGCATTGCAGGGGTACAAGCATTCTCATATAAAGCACTCCAACTGCAATAACCTTCATGCTACTGTTCGAGACTCAGACTCTAATTTGAAAACATTTCTCTCAAGCAAACTTGTTGCCTTTCTTGTCTTGTCGTTCTTTTGTTGCTCTGTGCTGCACTGAGTACAGGTTTCTGTTCATTACTGCAGTTCCCTGCAGTTTTTTTTCTCTCTTCCTCCTGGAAGACGATGCATGTTCTTGAAGTTCTGGATGACCATCCTAAGCTACTGCTGCTGACTGACTGATGTAGTTCATGTCTGTTGGTATTTGGGTGCTACTACCCCTCCCTAACATTTACCTAAACCTTCATAACTCTTTGTTTTTTCCTTTTGTCTGTTTCTCCTGCTGTTTCTTTCTCATGTATTGATGCACTGTCCTGACTGATCTCTTCTGAGGTCACTGCCTCACACTGCCCCACTGTCCTCTGTTATGCTGTCCTCATTGGGATCTCCAGTCTGAGGATGTTTCTCTGCCACTATCACTGCTGGCTGCTCAAAAGAGCCTTGGACCTGGATCTCTGTAAAGCTGCTTTGTAATGCCTTCCTTGTAAAAAAAGCGCTGTATGAATAACAGTTGATTGATTGATTGATTGATTGATTGATTGATTGATTGATCGACCGACCGACCGACCGACCGACCGACCGACCGACCGACCGACCTGTATCTTCCTGCATTGTTTCATTTACCTTAGAATCTATTGTTGTATGGTCTTCCAGCACTGTATACTGAACTTGTAAAGCAAAGAGTGAATGAGATCTCTGGCAAGATGATCCCAGAACCCAAAGAATTCACAACTATTAAGACGTCAGCCACTGGATCAACCTGAAAATAATAAAATACTTTTGGGGGAAAATATTCATGTCATAATTCATGCATGAATGGGTTATACTCCATCTTGTGGTGTAGTTTAAGACTACAAGTTCCACAAAAATTAAACCAATATTGTCTTATTCCACTATTACAATTAAGTTAACATTTAAATTTGTTTTACAGATTCAGAGACTCACTGTCTGAATTCAAGTAAATAATGACCTGCTCTTCAAAGTAGATTCTGGGTGTTTTGTCCTCATTTTGCTAGCAGCTACATTTGATGCCTTGCACTGGTCTTGATTTCAGTCCTATTTGAACAATTGACAACAGTTTGTGAGAGTCAACGGCATACAGATATCCCTGTACTACTGCTAATACTACCCATCCGGCTCCCAATGCTCAGCAAGCTTGGGTTTACTCGTGGTACCAAAGACCAGTCATTGTACTCTGGGTGATGAAGCTTTCTCTTCTGTTACTCCACGCGTGTAGAATCAGCTCCCTGAGAACATCTGAGCAGCAGACAGTCTGAGCTCTTTTAAATCTTTTTTTAAACTCACATTTTTAAAGAGGCTTTCTGCTGCTAATGTTCCGTCATCTGCGATCCTCACTTTTATTATCGTACACTACATGGTTTTATCCATAATTGTTTTACATGTCTCTCTGCTGTGTCTCTTATATGCCTCTTGTGTAATACCCACTTTCTTATTTTGATGTTTCATCTGTTTTCTTATTGTTCATTTTATACTGTTCTGACCTTCATGTTTTAATGAACTGTTATTTGTGCTTGTATGTATGTTCCAGTTCCAGATGTGTGCAGCTGTATACATTGCTGTTATTGTGTGGATGCTGTTTAAATTGCTGTTATTGTGTGTATGCTGTATACATTGCTGTTATTGTGTGTATGCTGTTTATGTTGCTGTTATTGTGTGGATGCTGTATACATTGCTGTGTTATTGTGTGTATGCTGTATACATTGCTGTGTTATTGTGTGTATGCTGTATACATTGCTGTGTTATTGTGTGTTTGCTGTATACATTGCTGTGTTATTGTGTGTATGCTGTTTACTTTGCTGTGTTATTGTGTGTATGCTGTATACATTGCTGTGTTATTGTGTGGATGCTGTTTACATTGCTGTGTTATTGTGTGTATGCTGTTTACATTGCTGTGTTATTGTGTGTATGCTGTTTAAATTGCTGTTATTGTGTGGATGCTGTTTACATTGCTGTGTTATTGTGTGGATGCTGTTTATGTTGCTTTGTCTATCTGAGAAGCTGACAGTTGTACATCACTATTTATTTCTAAGACTCACATTAATTTTTTTTACACAATGACATTCTTTAGAACACAGCTATGAAGTTGGACATCCCGAACATGGAGGAGGAAAGTAAGTTAACCAGTTAACAGTAATAGAACAGTCAGTATTTCTCAACCCTAATGCTGGGGCAGTGTGTCCTGCACGTTAAAGTAAATTCCCTGCTTTCACACACACCCTTTTAGTTTGATAAGACTTCTACTGAGCTGATTAGTTGAATCAGGTGTTTTGGGAACAGGAACAGTATATGTAACAGTATATAACAGTATATAATAGTGTAAATAACAGTATATATATAACAGTATATAACAGTATATAGTGTAAATAACAGTATATATATATATAACAGTATATAACAGTATATAATGGTGTAAATAACAGTATATATATATAACAGTATATAACATTATATAATAGTGTAAATAACAGTATATATATATAACAGTATATAACAGTATATAACAGTATATAATAGTGTAAATAACAGTATATAACAGTATATAATAGTGTAAATAACAGTATATAACAGTATATAATAGTGTAAATAACAGTATATATATATATACCAGTATATAACAGTATATAACAGTGTAAATAACAGTATATATATATATAAAACAGTATATAACAGTGTATATAACAGTATATAACAGTATATAACAGTATATAATTGTGTAAATAACAGTATATAACAGTATATAACAGTGTAAATAACAGTATATATATATAACAGTATATAACAGTGTATATAACAGTATATAACAGTGTATGTAACAGTATATTACAGGATATAACAGTTTATAACAGTATATAACAGTGTATACCTTGCAGTGTATACGCCTCACATGTGAGGCATAAATTGGCTTCTTATTTGTCAGCTTCTTGGCAATATCTAGTGCTGCAGCAGTTTTTTTTTAAATGGTGCACGATTGGAAGAGTGGAAGAGAAAACTGCTCTTCCACTTTTGAGTGAAACTGAACATTTGAATTAGATAAATAAGATTGTTCCACATTAATCAGTGAAAGTTATGGTTAAACTCTGGTTTTGTTTTCATTCCTTGTACACAGAGGAACTCTAACAGCAGGTCACCAAAATAACAACACATAACTACAGCGGGTGATAACTAAACTTACACGTTTAACTGAAGGCAAGACTGGCAGCCGGTTCAGAAAGAGCCACTTCAGAAGCATGTGTAAAAGTTATTTTCAACCAAAAGGAAAACATACAACATGCAAATGAAAGAATGATATTATGTTTTTTTAAAAAAGGGAGGTCAGTTTTTACCCTTGTTCAGAGACACTCTCCCCAAAACCACATCACAAAAAAAGTATGACAGCAACACCATTACCACGGCATGAACTCAGGAGGGACAGAGAAAGACAGTGATAGTAATAGTAATAACTGATTATTTGGTCCATTATGATTTTGATTTATCAGTGTGTTGAAACATCAACTAATCTGTTGACAAAGAAAAAAGATAACATCTGTAGACCTGTAATGCGAGTGCTGCAATATTACCCTTCAGTCCTCATGCTCCTTTTAGTTCTGATTTTAAATTTGTAAAATTCCTCAAAAGGGAGAGAACTCAAAGTGCAATTTGTCTTCACTGAAGAGAAGTGAGTCTGCTGGAGGAGTCCAGGAGAAATAAATAGCAATTCTCCAAAATGTTGCTTTAATACTGTACAAAGTTTACTACCTCAGGTTTCCAGTGGTGAACACACACACACACACACACACACACACACACACACACACACACACACACACACACACACACACACACCATGAAGCAGTTGTCCAACTTAGTTTGATTTGTAAACAATACAGGCACAAAAACAAGATACAGGGAGAATTATATAATCTGTAAATGAACATTACTGTAAAGTCCCTTTTACTCAAATAATTTTAAACAGACTTATAGAAAATATCTGAACATTGCAATGGTTTGGGAAATAGTCTGTCCAGTACTAAAGAAAATAAAAAAAGCAATTACACTCACTTATCTTCTATTATATATTGTAATATCTCCTAAACAGACAGTGGCTGTAAGTGTCAGGCACATGCCCTTATCAGTTCTCCGTCCAACGGATTGACCATTGTTAGCTGGGCTGGAAAAGTGATAAGGAGATGTGAGCGACCATTAGAAGAGCATCAGTATCCCACGCAGAACTCAGAGTGATTTTTTCCAATGTACTTCTCACCAAATTCAGACCACTGACTCAATCAGAAAAAGGTTCTCTTCAAGCATCATCAATCCACTTCCCTGCTCATGAATGAGAGTAGAAACAGATATGTGATGTTGTCTCTGTTGGTTGTCCCCATCTGTCAGAATACACAAAATTCAGAAAACATCACAGTAAGGGATTGAATATATCAGAGTTCCTCTTACTCAAATTCACTCTTATTGTCTTCAAAAAGTTCAGTACATATACAGCATTTTCTTCCGTAGAAACACAACTTATTCTCCCCTCTACTCCACCGACTTGTATTTCGGCTCTCAGTCAGGTATGGGAAGCAGTGGTCAGGGTTGCCCTCAGGAGCAGAGCTTCAAGCTCATTTGCTGCCCATCGTAACAGTGAGGACAAAATTAGCCCGTGAATAGAAAAGAGGAGGGACAAATGGGCGTGTGCTCCGAAGGTGTGGCTGAAGCCAACATTCCAGTCTTCTCATTCCTGTCAGCTTGAACCTGTTTATGCTTCCTTGGAGAGAGAAAGGGGCAATGACAGAGCTTTCCCACACGCTTTAAGAAATGAGTACATGTTGCATTTTTGTCTGCCAAATTATTTACTAGCTTTATCACATTCTGTACTCCATCATATGATGTCTCCATGTGCTCAAGGAGAAATGTTCTTCTTTTTTAAGGGTCTGTGTGTAGGACCAATGTCATTTCTGAGAGAGAGAGAGTGAGAGAGAGAGAGTGAGAGAGAGAGAGAGAGAGAGAGGTAGAGAGAGAGAGAGAAAGATAGGCTTAACCTCGGGGTTAGGATCTAGATTTCTATACATCATTTCTTTGGCAATAATTATCAAATCATTATATGATTATGTAATTATATAATGAATTATTGAAATTGAATGTCTAATTCTATTAAGAACTGTATTATTATTATTATTATTATTATTATTATTATTATTATTATTATTATTGTTGTTGTTGTTGTTGTTGTTGTTGTTGTTGTTATTATAGTGCACTGCTTTAGAGAAATGTAAATTAAATTGAAACTTAAACAGAGGAATATGCAGATAGCCAAACTGACATACAATGTTAAGTAGAGAAGAGTTTTTATGCCTCACTGCCTATTTTGTAGGTTATGCTTACTGATGTCTTAGCATGCCACTGTCGGGGTAAGGGAGCCATGGACTCCAGAACTTTTGTGACTGATTATCTAGTTGACTTCCTCTGGATGGTGTGAAAGTCCCCTGTAAAACAAACAGGCCTTGTTCATCTTTTATCTGATCCTAAAGTTCCGCCTGAGTCAGACATTAGATTCAATCATGCATATAACTGGAGATCTGCTAAAATATCTTCAGCGCTGGATCAGGATTACTGAGCTTGCATTCCCATCATTGTCATTCTGTTATCATCAAAATCATTTTGCTTTACAGTGGTGCTTCAAAGTTTGCGAACCCTATAGAACCCTTATTTCTGTAAAAACACCATTAGATTTTCAAGATTAGATTAGAACTCCTAAAGATCAGGAGAACCAAATCAAACAAATGATAAAAATATTACACTTGCTCAATTATTACATATGTGTGAGGGCAAAAATATGAGAATCTTTGCTTTCTTTGTCTGATATGACCCACTTGTACAAACTGTTTTCAGTAACTGTTGATCAGTCCTGCACTAATTTTAGCCCATTCCTCTGTACAAAACAGGTTCAAATCTGTTATGTTGGTGGGTTTCCTTCCATGAACTGCTTCCTTCAGGCCTTTCCACAACATTAAAGTCAGGACTTTGACTGGACCATTCCAAAATATTAACTTCATTCATATTTTGTTAGAATGACTTGTGTGCATTGGGTTGTTGTCTTTTTGCAAGACCCGCATTCTCTTGACATTCAGCTCATGGATCTGGATGGTTCTGATATTTTCCTTTACAATCTGAATATTTGTGTTCTTCAATATTCTGTGTTCCATCAATGGTATTCTCTTTTATTCTTTCTATTTCTTTATTTTTTTTATTGTATTATTCCTTTTTAGCACTGATTTTTTGTAATTTTATTTGTCTTATTAACCATACTTCTATTATAACTTTTTTTATTTATATTTTTTCTTATGCCCACTCTATATTACATATGAAATATACATAGTTAAACTATACATTAAGGTCAGCCTTGAAGTATTCCCAAGTGAAAATAAAGGTTGATTGATTGATATCAAGCAGTCCTGGCTAAAATGCAGCAAAACAGGCCAAAACCCTGATACTACCATCACTGTGTTTCCCAGGATCAAGTATAACACTTCTATAACATAGGATAGGATAGGATAGGATAGGATAGGATAGGATAGGATAGGATAGAATAGAACTTTATTGATCCCTTGGGAGGGTTCCCTCTGGGAAATTGAGATTCCAGAAGCAGCATCATTAAAGAGAAAGAGTAAAAAGAAAAGAGTAGAAAGTAATAATTTAGTAAATAACACACTATATAAATATAAAGAATATATAATATAGAGACTATAAAATAGAGACTATATATATATATATATATATATATATATATATATATATATATATATATATATATATATATATAGTGCATGAAAAAAGAGTCCTGTAAGAGGGGCTATTGCACATTTTTATTGGACTTTTGAACTGTTTATTGCACAAAGTCCAGTCAAATCAGGTGAGCTTTTAAAGAACAAAGGGATTCAAAACTAATAAGAAGTTAGAATGAATAATAATAAAAATAATTGAAAAGGAATAATTTGACAAACATCAAGTAAAAATAAATAGAAATAGAGAAATATATCAAATTTGAATATCTAAATAAAATTACAATCAAAACAACTTAATAAATAGACAAAAAGTAAATATTTAATAAAAGAGATAATAAAAATGATAGTAAGAAATATTAAGAATAATAGTAAAAGTAAATGATAATGAAATATTGATAAAACTATGATCATTAGAACAATTAAAAATAAAAAGTCTAAAAATAATAAAATATTATAAGAGAAACTCAGTTAAAAGGGTCACAGGCTGTCTGAAACTAAAAGTTTGAAATGGCTTGGTAACCCTAGAGAGCTGTGTTTTAAAGACTCTCCAGCTCTCTGGTTCACTAAAAACTCAATAAAAACTCTTGTTATGTGACAAGTGATCCAACCACTGGATTGAGTCTGATATGAACTGTTATTTATTGATATCAGCAGAGATATAAGATGACAAATGGCCAGAAAGTGATTTATGTATAAAAATAAGCCAATGTGTTTCCCTTTGTGCTGCCAGTGAGGACCAATCAACATACAGTCTGCAGTGAGTTCTATAAGGTGATAATAAATCACAGAGCAGAATGGGAGATTGAATCTAGAGGCTTGAGAACACTGGCAGATGCCTTTCTATAAATTACATCACCATAGTCCAGGACTTTCCTATAAATTACAAGGGAGAATGATTTAGTTATGATTTATTCCAATAAAGGAATCTGAGGTTTTGTCTGCATTTAATGGCAAGTTTGTTGATATGATCCAGCCAGATGCTGAGGTATTTATATTCTGTTACTTACTCAATGCTGGATCCAGTCAGGGTAGTTATAGAATTTGAAACATTATTTGAATACCTGAAAAACAACATTTAAAACCAGTTTTAAATTAAACCAAGTTTATTTAGAGCAGTCATGGCGCTGTGCAAGACGGCTGCCTTTCCGGGCGCTCCGTAGCTTAGCTCTTTTTAACCCCCCTTTCTCACTTTTCCACATACAGACGAGGACTGAGTGTGTTCTTCTACATATCCTATGGATATTTTCTACTTCAAAAATGCAACCAGGAGCCAGTTTTCTCTTGTATTCAAGAGAGGAGCTGCTTGCCCTGAGAACAATAGGGACAAGCCGGCATACGACACCCGATCCCGGAGGATCCGTCATCATGGGGAATGTGAACTCACTGCCGAACAAGATTGACGAGCTGTCTGCCCTCAACAACCAGCGGATTTACAGAGAGAGCAGCTTTTTAATCTTTACAGAGACATAGCTAACCCAGCTAGTACCGGATGCTAACATGGATCTGCGGGGCTTCACTACCATGAGAGCCGACAAAGACAGACTTATGTTGTCCGAATCTGGAGCTGTTAGCAGTTAGCCTCCGGCCCTACTACGTCCCCCGCTAATTCAGTCACGTGATCGCTGTCTGCATTTACATCGCTCCAAGTGCAGACGCAGCCGCTGCATGTGAGCAGATACATTCTCTTGCTGCACAGCTAAAGACACAGCACCCTGAGGTGTTCATGATCATTTCTGGATACTTTAATCATGCTACTTTGGACTCTACTTTGGCTGCTTGTCACCAATGTGTGGACTGTCCTCCAAGAAACAACAGGACCATAACCTGGTCCACCTTCAGCCAAAGTCCAGAGACAGCCTGCACCGCCAGAACCATCAGGAGGTGGTCTCTAGAAGTTGAAGAAACTCTCAGGGACTGTTACAACACCACGGACTGGGATGTACTGCTTCACCCACACTGTGAGGACATAGAGGGGATGACACACTGCCTGACAGACTATCTCAACTTCTGTGCAGACGTGGTCTCCCCCGCAAAGACTGTATGGTGTTACCCCAACAACAAGCCATGGGTAACACAGAAAGTAAAAGCTGTCCTCAACAGAAATAAGGCTGCCTTTTCAGAGCAGGGACAGGGAGGCAATGAGAGCAGCATGGAAGGAGGTAAAGCGCTGTCTGCGGGAGGCCAAAGACAGCTACAGGAGGAAGTTTGTGTACTGGGCAGGTGTTGGTGTGGAAGATGCAATCATCTACCTGCTACACCGAGCCCACTTGCACCTAGATAAGGGGAACGGCACAGTGAGGATCCTGTTTCTGGACTTCTCAAGTGCTTTCAACACCATCCAGCCCCTTATGCTTCAGGACAAACTGAATGGGATGTGAGTGGACCCCTGCCTGGTCACCTGTATGTCAGGCTGAAGGACATCACGTCTGACACTGTGATCAGCAGCACTGGAGCACCCCAGGGCACGGTGCTGGCCCCTCTTCTCTTCACCCTGTACACAGCAGACGTCTGCTACAACTCAGAGCTGTGTCACATCCAGAAGTTTCCTGATGATACAGCCATAGTTGGGTGTATCAGGGATGATAGCAAGGAGGAGTATTGGAGCCTGGTGAGGGACTTTGCAGCCCGGTGCCACAGGAATCATCTGTAGCTCAACACCTCAAAGACCAAGGAGCTGGTCATTGACTTTGGGAGGTCCAGAACAAAGTCATAACCATTTCTGATTGAGGGAGATGAGGTGGAGGCTGTGGATTCCTACAAGTACCTCGGGCTGTGGCTGGACAGCAAGTTGGTCTGGTCATGTAACATCGATCACCTGTACAGAAAGGGACAGAGCAGGTTGTACTTTCTGAGGAGGCTACGGTCCTTCCATCTGTGGTTGGCACAAAGCTGGACTCTCTGGTGTCAGTGGCAGAGAAGAGGACATTATGGACAATGCCAGTCACGCTCTACACACTGTCATCAGCCACCAGAGGAGCCTGTTCAGTGACAGACCGTACATTTCCCAAGTGCAGGACCAATAGACTTAACTCTTTTGTCACGTCATCAGACTGTACAACTCCTCTCTGGGGGGGAGGAGTGCTAACAGGAGGATGGAGGATGGGAACGGATAAAAACCAACCCTCACAACCCAGTAACTCACAGCCCACAACCACAACCACAACACAAGTGGACTTGGTGCAATAAACAGTTCAAATGCAATAATAATAATAATAATAATAATAATAATAATAATAATAATAATAATAATGTGCAATACCCCCTCCTACTGGACTCTTTTTCTCTTTTTCTCATGCACTTTTTATATTTATTGTATACTGTAATATAGTCTCTATATTATATATTCTTTATATTTACTATATTATATTTATTTCATAGTGTTTTATTACTAAATTATGTCTTTCTCTACTTCTTTTGTACTTGTTCTGTGGCTGGAACCTTAATTTCCCTGAGGGAACCCTCCCAAGGGATCAATAAATCTCTATCCTATCCTATCCTATCCTATCCTATTCTATCCTGTAGAGCATTAAATGAACATTGGAGTCTGTTGCAGTGTGTGTAGATTCTGCTGAGCAGTATTTGACTGAATCATCTGCATACAGGTGTATTTTGCAGTCTAAGGTAGAGGCTGCAAGATCACTGATAAAAATATGAAAAAACACTGGACCCAGGATTGAGCCCTTTGGGACTCCTTTGGATACTGGCTTTGGGTCTGATTTGTGGTTTCTCAGAGCCACATGTTGTTTCCTGCCAGAAAAGGTAATTCAGGGTCGAAAGCCTTGCACTTTTGCTAAAACCAAACTTATGTAGAATGTGTGTCAAAAGCTTTTTTGAGATCAATAAAAAGGCACCACAGTACTTCTTCCTGTCAAGTGCCAAGTAGATGCCATTTTCAACCAGTGTGGTCACAGAGATGGTGCTGTGAATTTCTCAGAAACCACATTGAAAGTTAGAAAGGATAGAATTTTCATAAAGGAATGTTTTGAGCTGATTATTCAATATAGATTATAAAACTATGGGTTAAATAGACAATGTTTTTAGGTTAGTCTGTAATTTTTTAGATCTGACACTCAAACAAAGGAGGATTTATGCAAATGAATAGCATGATCTGCTTTCCAGGTACTGGGAATTCTGCCAGATAAAATAGAAAGATTAAAAAGTACATAATATGTTCTTAAATATCTGGGGTTGTGAGACACAGAAGGTAGGGGTCGAGACCATCCTCAACCTGGGGATTAGACAGGGTGTGAGCCAGGATGTATTGAGAGAACATCTGGAGAGTGAAGACACAGTGAAGAAGGTTCTGGTGGTGATAACTGATCCACAGGCAGGTTTATGTCAGTGTTTTTGAATATCAGCAAAGTTCTCGCTGGCCAGATATCAAATCATTACCAAGTAAAATTTTGATTGGGATAAGAAGAATTGTTTTTGAGGGAATTAACTGCTTTCCAGAAATCTTGTGGGTTTGAGGAGTTTGTAATCAGGCTGAGGTAATAATCTGATTTGGCATTTCTAATTGCAGAGGTGATTCTGTTTTTCTGGAAGGTATTTACCACTTTCTCGTGTGGTTTTACAGCTTGTAAACACTTTTTGTAGCTAAGAATCTTTAAATTTTTTGTTTGAGGCATTTTGTCCATTGTTCCTCAAAGAGGATGCAGGTCGGAATAAAGGCCAGATAAAGAAAATACTCTTCATGCAAACATCTAATTGCATAATGCAAAAAATAGCAATATTAACTTACTCTAAGGGGACATATTTACTCTGATAGTGACATTGGGCTTGCTAAGTCCTGTTAATCCCTCCTGTAGGCCATTGTCTCCTGATGGTGTCTCTCAGTTTGTTCCCTCAAGGCTGCAAGTTCCTCCCTGATGCCCCTCAGAACAGATATATTTTCTGCCTTGGATCTGAGGAGCTCTTCCATGCACTGACAAGACAAGAGGGCTATACTGAGGCAGCAGACTGGCTAGATCCCTCAGACCGAGGGGATTCTGGGGGTCCAGGGGACAGCGCAGCCCTAAGGGACTGATGGCCATGTGGGGGAGTGCCCAAAGTTGAGGGGCCTCAGGCGCAGATGATGAGCCCTGGGAATCTCCAAGAGAATGTGGGAGGGCAGTTGATGTCTGGGAATACCCTGCAGCACCTCTGTGAATAGGATGGCCAAAACGTTTTCCTCCCCGCGAGTACCAGGTCTTCTTTTTTCCATATTTTACATTTTTATATTTTATATATATTTTTACACATGAATCATTATAATTACTAAATAAAATAACTACTTCCTGCTGTAAAAGTCAGACCATTGTAGTTTGGACTATGGTGGTTTGAACCAACATGGATCAAATTATTGTTTTCCCAACAAAGGTATAACAGTTTTGGGAAACTTACAATCCTCTTGCACAGGAAATGCAACCCCATATCAGTCCAGTACTATTAAACTGTTTCAGCCCTATACCCTCACTGTGAGGGCAAAATCACACCTTGTATTCTTGGCTTTATAATTCAGAAATGCCTTGACACACCAGCACAAAACATGTATGGTTAGAAACCGCAGAACATTCTAATTTTGTGCATTTGCAAATATTTCATTGTGGAAAATCATAATTTAATAACAATAATAAGTATTTATAAGCTCCTGTTATTAAAATCTAGTATAATAAAGCAGTTTTTATTACCCGAGATGTTGGTCATATTGGCACTGAACAAATAACTTCAAGGCTTGGCCTGATATGATCAGCAGTTTTAGCAATCTGCATGGATCTCAGAGGCAGGCTCTTCAAAATAATTAAGACCACCTGATATTTTTAATATATCGTGTCACAGTAATAAGCTATATTATTGTTATATAATGACCAGAAATTCTTTTTCAAGCCTTTACATTCAAAAATAAAACAAGAAGAAAACAAAACAAAAACAAAACAAACAACCCAAAAAGAGGCACTCTGTAATGTTTGATAAAAACTTTCATCAAGATATTAAATTTCTGATAGTATTTACACAACTCTTGAAAAATTACATTAAACCCCACAGACACACAAAATTGAGTTGGCTTATCTGCCTGAAAGGACAATAAAATGGTTTGGGGAAAATACTGAGATCCACTTTGTAGTTCAAAAAATACGGACTGTGTTCCATGTTTTGCTTTGCATACTTTGTTAACCTCAGCAGTGTCCACTCTATTAGACACTTCTACCGAGTGTCTCTGCCTTGTAGATGTAAAGTCAGAGACAGAAGCTGATCTGTTTCTGCACAGTTTGTGTTGGTCATCCTTAGGTCCTTCATCAGTGCTCACAGGACGCTCCTTACAGGATACTGTCGGCTGGATATTTCTGGTTGGTGGACTGTTCTCAGTCCAGCAGTGACACTGAGGGGGTTAAACTTTTTTAATTCGTTCTGGATAAGTGCCTCTGCTAAATGCCATAAATGTAAATGTAAACACTCCAGCAGCTCTGCTGTGTCTGATCCACTCATATCAGCGCAACACACACTAACACACCACCACCATGTCAGTGCGACTGCAGTGCTGAGAATGACCCACCACTATTAAAATAGGAGCAGACTGCACATGTGTTTACAGTGCTCTGTGTGAACTGAGTTCAAGAGTGATGTGACACTCTGAAAACAGGTGAAACAAATGAAACAAACAGAACAATTAACTGGTCACAACAGTGGTTCAATTAAACAGAGTACTTAAAAATATTCTAAAAATTAGAATTAAAAACTATAGCAAAATACTATTTAATAGGTTATTATGGAAAAGTCATTTAGCAATGTTACTAGTAATTGTCATCTTGTGCTAAGGCTCATTATTTATTATTATTATTATTATTATTATTATTATTATTATTATTATTGCTGATGTCTTTTTATTTTATTAATGTAAAACATTTCCTGAGGTAGCCTCTCTGTTGATGCACTGGAATGGCAGTAAAAACAGCTGGTTTTGGGAGACAACGTATTCAGCTATAAGATTAGATACAATAATCCTTTCTTAGTCCTGCATTGGGGAAATTCACTTTGTTACAGCAGCAAAGGGAGCAAGGCACTCAGTACAAGACATAGATAAAAACCATACAGTATCTACAAACATATAAATAATAAAAATTATTTTTATTTCAGATAATTGGATGTGGGGAGATGGAAGAAGTATTGCACATTGGTATGCTACACTGAAGAAAAGAAAACTCATAATGTGTGGAGTTAAATGTGCTATGTGTGTCTTTAGTCTGTTGAGAGCAGTGCTGGTTGTAGAGCCTAACAGCAGCAGAAGGACCTGTGATACTGCACCTTCACACACTTAGGGTGAAACCGCCGGTCACTGAAGGAACTGCCCAGTGCTCCCAGTGTTGCCAGAGACCCATGCCTGGGGTGTGAATCATTCTCCAGCATGAATGCCAGCTTGGCTAACATCTTGTGTTCCACCATCTGTACTGGGTCTAAGGGGCTTCCCAGGACAGAACTGGCCTTTTTTAAGTCTCGTCCTGTCTCCTGTCAAAACACTGCTTCCTCAGCAGACCACACCATAAATGATCACCTCTGTGTCACCATTGTGTCAAGGAAGGTCCTCAAGAGTGCTCCCTGCACTCCAAATGACCTTCAATGGATGACGTCTGCTCTGGCTTCTTTTGTAAAGTGCATTGGTGGTAACAGGCCTGTCCAGTTTGGTGTTGTGAACAACCAGGTACTTAAAAGAGTCCAGGATCTTCACTGGTGAAGGGGTGTGCCTGCACCTGGGAAATCAAGACACTGGTCCTGGAATGGACCTAGTCAACATTTGTAACTTGGGGAAAATACACAGCTACCCTGATAATGTGTGAGAATTCCCTCAGGAGGTAGTATTACACCATCTATCATTGACAAATACTGTGGCAGTCTGCCTCCTTTTCTCTAACTGCTCTCCTCTCTCCTGTCTGCCTGAATGAGGTGAAAGTCATCCATAGATATCAGCATGTCCAGAGTTTGCACAGTTAGCCATGACTCCATAACACATAACACCATGATTCTACACTCCTGAGCTCGTTCATCTTCTTGAGAAGTGATCTCACATTCCTCATAATGACGGCGTGAATTATGGGCTTGTAGCATCTCCTCCGCGGGCAACGCAGCACTCCAGCCAAGCTTCGCTGGAGTAAACAACGGGCACTTGACTCTGCATGGGATCTCTACACATGGTCAAAAACCAGTACAAGCACCACAAGTTTGGTGTCCATTGTAAATTGAAGATGATAAGACACTTCCCATGCAGAAGTAAACTTAAGTACAAGAAAAAGAGGATAGAAGTGAGAAAAACCCAGAGATGCTGCAACAGGCTGTTATCTTGAAACACTATTCTAAATGTATAAATGTGTTAAATATGTACAGCAATTACACTACATAACAATTAAATTGTTTGTTCCCAGTTGTTAAGTGCATTTTCCTAATTCTTTGTGCCTTAAATTAATAGAAAAAAGTTATTTTTTTTAAGTTATATTATTTTTAAGAATATTCGCAATATATTCAGTGCTGAATATAGACTTCAAGAAGCTCCTGGAATTTTGAGAACTATCAAGAAGTTTCTAGAACTGTCCAGAATTATCTAGACGTTTCTGGGAATGCAGCTGAGGAGCAGAAGTCCTACTAACCTAATCAAAAAGACCTCAATGATCTGATCAGAGACCTTGGTCTCACCAAGTCCAACGCTGAGCTTATGACATCAAGGGTCAAGCAATGGAACTTATTAGATGAAAGCATCCAAGTCACAGATCAGAGGAAGCGTCACCAAGTTTTTTCCAGCTTCTTCAATCATCAACACGGACTGTGCTTCTGCAGCAATGTGGTCGGTCTATTCGAGGTTATAGGTTATCATCTGTAACCGAAAGAGTGACACCTCTTCATAGACAGTTCATGCAAGAGACTTAAATCTGTGCTGCTTCACAATGGGATCAAGTATCCATCTCTTCCTGTATCTCACTCTGTGCACCTGAAAGAGGAATACACCAGTGTCAGCCGGGATACTGAAGCACATTATCAAAGGAGGGACTGGCTTCAGGGGACAGAATTCTCTGAGGGGAAGAACAACGTAAAGTGGGAGCCACGGTGGACCTCCGCAATATAACGAGAACATGATGGGCGTCTATATTTGGGGACAGATTTGTGAAACTGATTTGCAGTATAGTCGTAAATCTTGGAAAACCACACTTCTGAACAGTTTTTGGTCATCTGTGTAAATTTGCCATGCATGCTTGTTCTTAGTCTAATTTAATGAATGAGAAGATGCAAAATCAACTTTCTATACTGAAAATGCATAATGTTCTTTGCTGTGGTCACAGAAGTGAGGTTTATGATGAATGTAGGCAATTCTGCATTTGTTTTAGACATAAGCAACTGGAATATAACACTAAAAGGCTGGGAACATAAATTATGTTACATTGTGTTCTCAATAAATAATATATGAGATGCTGTGAGTGAGGGACTAAGAGTGAGGTTGTGAATGAGGCTGAGACTAAGAGGTTGTGAATGAAAGGGGTGAGAGAGAAGGGCTGAGATAAGCTGAGAGTGAGAAGTTGTGCAGAGTCAGTGTGAATCTGTATAAGTCAGTGTGAGTCAGTGAGTGAGAGTCAGTGTGAATCTGTGTGAGTCCATGTGAATCTGTCAGTGAGAGTCAGTCAGTGAGAGTCAGTGTGAATCTGTGAGTCAGTGAGTGAGAGTCAGTGTGAATCTGTATGTCAGTGTGAATCTGTGTCAGTATGAGTCAGTGTGAATCAGAGTCAGTGTGAGTCAGTGAGTCAGCGTGAATCAGTGTGAATCTGTATCTGTATGTCAGTGTGAGTCAGTGTGAATCTGTATGTCAGTAAGAGTCAGTGTGAATGTGTGTAAATTAGTGTGACTCAGTCAGTGTGAGTCCGTGTGAATCTGTGTGAGTCAGTGAGAGAGTGTCAGTGTGAATCTGTATAAATCAGAGTGAGTCAGCGAGAGTCAGTGTGAGTCAGTGTGAATCTGCATGTCAGTGTGAGACAGTGAGAATCAGTGTGAATCTGCATAAGTCAGTGTGAGACAGTGAGAGTCAGTCTGCGTGAGTCTGTGTGAGTCAGTGAGTGTCAGTGTGAATCTGTATAAGTCAGTGTGAGTCAGTGAGAGTCAGTCAGTGTGAGTCAGTTTGAATCTGTGAGTCAGTGTGAATCTGTATGTCAGTATGAGTCAGTGAGTGAGAGTCAGTGTGAATCTGTGTGAGTCCGTGTGAATCTGTCAGTGAGAGTCAGTGAGTGAGAGTCAGTGTGAATCTGTATAAATCAGTGTGAGTCAGTGTGAATCTGTTTGAGTCAGTGTGAATGTGTATGTCAGTGTGAGACAGTGAGAGTCAGTCAGCGTGAGTCTGTGTGAGTCAGTGAGTGTCAGTGTGAATCTGCATAAGTCAGTGTGAGTCAGTGAGAGTCAGTCAGTGTGAGTCAGTGTGAATCTGTGAGTCAGTGTGAATCTGTATAAGATACTGTGAGTCAGTGAGTCACTGTGAATCTTTGTGAGTCAGTGTGAATCTGTATAAATCAGTTTGAGTCAGTGAGAGTCAGTGTGAGTCAGTGTGAGTCAGTGTGAATCTGCATAAGTCAGTGTAAGTCAGTGAGAGCCAGTCAGTGTGAGTCAGTGAGTGTCAGTATGAATCTGTATGTCAGTGTGAGTCAGTATGAGTTAATGAGAGTCATTGTGAATCTGTGTGAGTCAGTGTGAATCTGTATAAATCAGTGTGAGTCAGTGAGAGTCAGTGTGAGTCAGTGTGAATCTGCATGTCAGTATGAGTCAATGTGAATCTATAAGACAGTGAGTCGTTGTGAGTCAGTGTGAATCAGAGTCAGTGTGAGTCAGTGAGTCAGTGTGAATCTGTATGACAAGTGTGAGTCAGTGTGAATCAGAGTCACTTAGAGTCAGTGTTAGGTTCACACACAGATAAGACAGAAGTGGACTCAGACTCGCTGCCTCAGAAGGCTGCCTCTAATCTTCATGAAATGATGCCAAAATAAAAGTCCTGTTGAATGTAGTGTGTAGTTTTGAGAACTATAATAAAAGTCCCCGGAAGTGCGTCCTTCTGCCACGTCGGTGGAGTTTCTGAGTCTGAGGATAATAAAGCTGCTGCTGCTGCTGCTGTGGGGAGTGCAGCTGTGTCTGTTGTCGGTCTGTGTAATCGGAGTCAGAATGCCCCGCACAGGCCTGCTGACCCTCATACTGACCACAGCTGTAGTCAGCGCCACCGAGCTGACGTTTGAGTTAGCTGACCACGAGAAGCAGTGTTTCTACGAGCTCTTAGAGGAAGGACTGAGGTTTGACATCGACTTCCAAGTAAGAACATTTACACACGAGTCACTGACTCACTGACTCTCCTGCTGCTCAGACTTACTGAGGGCTCATATTGAAAACAGTTTCCCTTTAAACACAGTAAAGTCCGTGTTCTCAGTGAAAAGCTGCTCACAGATCACTGTTCTGTTTGAGGGAAAAGGACTAGCTTTAGTGTAATAAATGGCACACACCCATATCAGGCTTATTTTACCCAAATAAAGTGTGTGTTTTATATAGCTGAGTGAGTGAGTGTGTTACTGTAGTCATTTATAATGAAGATCTGCATTAATGTCCATCCAAAATGAGCAGGTTAGTGTTTTAGGTTTTTAGGAGTTTACTAACCTTCTGTTTCCCTTTCTGAACCTGAACCCCTCTGGACTGAGTGTCCGTGTGCTGAGGGATTCTGTGGGGAGGCCTGTAGGGACTGAGTGGATTCAGGTTTAAACCCCCTCGATTCTCACAGACGCTCCCTTTATAGTGAACTACAGAGACAGCACATCTGAGATGGACGAATAATCTGCAGACACATCCTCACTTCACTGGACTGAAACAGCTGACTGTACCGTGTGCTGTTCTTCAGTGTGACCTTTAACAATGACCTTTCCGTGGCACCATCCCAGACCTGCTTTAACAGAATTACATTTCTACACACACCGTCCTCATTCCGTGAATCTTAATGTTATACAAGGTGCGTTTTATCTAGAAAACCGAAGCTTTATCTTCGTATATGTCAGTGTCACTATAAAGACATCAAATCTCAGAGCTTATCAGAACACAGAACTTTATGGTTCCAAACAGGACAAATGTAACCTGTATTTTTATGTCTTGTATGAAATATCTCTCTCTGTATATATTGATGTTTACAAAATAGATTGTACTGTGCTCATAAGAACTATATAATCATTACACAGACATTTACGTAGTTTTTACATAGTTTTATTGACAGATGGACAATGTACAGCGCACAATTTACATTCCATATGTTTCATTGATTGTTTCTGTGATCAACCTAAGCAATGCAGGTCACTGACCTAAACAGTCTAGAGTACATTAAGGTAAGGAACTGCTTTTTAGAATTTGTGTTTGAGTTGTGATGTTGAAACCTGTGTCTGCTCTGTTTTTTTTTGGGAAATGCATTTGAGCCTGGAATTAGTTCCCCATTTCAATTCCAGTTTGCTCACTTCAGTTAAAAGTCTTTGGGTTTGCTGTTATCCTTGTTATTAAGCATAGTGATAATGTATTGAAAATGAGCTTACAGTGATCGTCTAGACGTTTTGGGGTTTGAGACGTCTCCAGTAATGCTCAGGCAGTGGAATACTGGACAATTCAGAGAGAGCTCAGTCAAAATTCGGTTAAAGCCCCCTCTCAAACCGACGGGTTGAAAGAATAAAACCAGTTGCTTGAAAGAATAAAAAATCATTCAAGTTAATGTGCAGACTGCGAACTCAGCCCCCTAAATGCAATGAGTATCTTACCCTGTCTATCCAACATGTCTCACTAACAAGTTAACAATCAGAGAGGAATCCAAGTTGGTAAAAGTCCACTTCTTTCAGTCCGAGAGCAGCCTGTCTGTCTGTGCATGTTAATGACTTTCTCCATATTGTTTCCGGTGTATTTAGTGATCACTGTCAGCAAAGTTTGGATAGATAGATATAACTTTATTTTGGAAGGGTCCCTCAGGGAAATTAAGATTCCAGCAGGACCATCAATACAGTACAGACAGAGAAGTCTATAATAATAATATAGAATATTTAATATAGAGAGATAAATGTATAGAATATATTTATATAGTATATGAAGTCCAGCAGGAGGAGTATTGCACATAATTATTGCACTTATTTTACTATAATTGCACAAAGTCCGGTTGTGTTACGATGGTCTGGTTACTGGTTAGTGCTCCTTCCCATTTTTGAATCGTCCATAAAAATAAACAAATCAGTTGTTTACTCCCAAAATGCCAGCTGGCTAAATAAATCTTTACAGGTCATGGAGCTCTTGCCACCTGTCAGAACTCGAGGACATATTTCTCCTGGTTTTAGGACAGACTGACTCTCCTTGTCTGTCCACAGGTGCTTTGAATTGCTGTTCTGTTTATATCAGCTCTATTAGAAGCCGCTGGACTGAAGAGGCAGGTCATGTGACGGACGTATGTAAGGACAAGTGAAAGTAGCGAGGAAAACGCCTGTGAAAACTGACCTACGCGCTACTTTTAGAATTAATATAATGTGTGTTAAAGGGATTTGCACAACACACTGATACCACTTTGATGTATTAATATATAGTATAGCTCCAAAAATGTCCTTTCAGTAACTAAAATGCCACATAATAATAATAATAATAATAATAATAATAATAATAATAATAATCAACTAATCAGCTAATCAACTGCCATTCTGTCATCTGAAGTTTGTAATTTATCATCACATATGTTTGAATTCCTTCTGTATTCCTACCAACTATCAAGAGAATCCAATGAATTGGAGGAATTTGAAATAAAAATGCACAATTTTCAAAATGGCCAACATTTTACATGGAAATGCAAGAGCAGCAGTTGATTTGTCTGAGATGCAACACTTGAGCAAACAGAGACGTTAACATGATCAGAAAACTGTCACTTAGAAATACATGAAATTTGGTGTGTAGTTCCATACATTTCTTATTCCACCCAAAAGGAAATTTCCATAAATGCCAACTCTTATAAAAATCACATTTTGTGTTTCAGGTTATTGCTGGAGGGAACTACGACATCGACTGTTTTGTTACAGATCCAGCAAATAATATTCTGTATGAAGAACGGAAGAAGCAGTATGACAGCTTCACCCATACAACAGCTGTAAAAGGTGTTTACAAAGTCTGCTTCAGCAATGAGTTCTCCACCTTCTCTCACAAAACTGTATATTTAGACTTCAGAGCTGGAGAAGAGATACCATTGTTGCCGGATACGAATAGAGCAACAGCACTTACACAGGTTTGGACATGCACACACTCAGATTCCTCATTTCAGATTCCTGTCCTACACTCGTGTCAAGAGAAAAATGTTTTCTTTCTATAATGTTTGATTATTCTTTGACAGATGGAGTCGGCCTGTTTGTCCATCCATGAAATTTTAAAGGTTGTGGCAGAGTCACAAACTTGGTACCGTCTTCGAGAGGCTCAGGACCGCATTAGGGCAGAGGACTTAAATCAGCGTGTGTCTTACTGGTCCGGAGGAGAGACTGTCATACTATTTGTGGTCAGCATTGGTCAGGTTCTCATGCTCAAGAGCTTCTTCAATGAAAGGAAAGCCAATGTAGCCATCGGCACATAGACTATTCACCGTTCCACCACATTGTTGGATTGGTTATTTCACTTAAAGTCATATATTCCAGGTGCAAATATTCTTTATAAAAAATTGTGGAATATTTGATGGCTGAATTAAGACATGCATTGATGTCAGCAACTGAACATTTTTGAGCTGACGGGGTTATGTGAAAGATTACTGATAGTTATTTGTCATTTATCCATTATTTTGTTTATTCTCATTTCTCATAAAAACAATAAAATCCTTTTGTTTACAACTCTTGATGAATATTAAAAATTGAGGCTTCATTTGAATTCAAATTGTTCATTGAGAATTTAACATGAATGGAATATTATTTCATTAGATATGAATTACACAATACATTAATGAACTTAATAAAAAAACAAAAACATTACAATTTATAGATACTCCAAAAACAAAATTGGAAACAAAATTTAAATATTGTTTTGAATTTCTTATCTTGATAGTTTCTTGATGTCCTTGTAGAATTTTTAATTTTCATCTAATACTGAAAAATAAAGATTAAATGTTTGTTTTTTGTTATTTAAATAAGCTCTTTAGGGTGATTAAGTTGGGCATTACACACAGTGGGATGAGTAAACTTTATTTGTTGAATGACAGCAGCCAATCAGATGTAACTATGTTATTAGCACAAGGTTTTCTTTTGAAAAGAAAAATAATATTTTGTGTCCAGCTGATGAAAATTTGATTTTAAATATACGTTGATTGTTTTCAGAAAATCTGAAAATAGGGAAATTGCATTTAATACCATACTAAAGCATATGTATGATAACCATCCATTTTAATACCACAGTATACTATATAACTAATATGTAATAATATATGCAGTTTACTGCTGCAACCCTACAAGTGACAAATATGAGTAAATGTTTTGTCTTCATGGGATTTCCTTTGGTGCACTTCAGCAATGTCCTACTATATGCCATTAAGCACTGCAGAATCTTTAAAAGGCTACTCATTAATATGTTTATTGATGGTTATGCTAGAGGATGATGTTTCAGTGGCTCAGATAATAGAAGAACTGCACCAGGAGCCCATTCAGACCTTCGGCATACTTTAATCATGAGCACTTTATTATGCTCATGCAGACGGATGTGAGTGAGCTGTGCAGGTCACTTTGAGAGCTCTTTTTAGTTCTGATGTACAGACTATTAAGCAACATAATGAAGCTAGAAAACACCTCTTACAAAGCTCAGGAAAATGTTCCCGTACTCTATGGCAAACTCTTCAGGGAGGTTGACTAACCTGTATGGCCTCATGCCTGGTAATGGAGGTCCCCCTTGTGGACTTCCAGTGGACTTACTGTTATGCAGAATTGGTCTGCTGATAGAACACTCCTTTCACTTTTGATGACTGCAAACACCTGATCTACATTTGGTGATGATGAAATAATTAATTATTAACCATTCTTTATCCCAATGTGTTGGTTTGCATCGATAATGCACATTAAAATAATAATTTGTTGAATCAACTTTAAAAAATAAAAACATGTTGTGTTTAAGACAAAAACAAAATGTTGATTAATATTTCTAATCAGATGATATCTGTGAACTAAATAATCTTAACACTACTTTTCTTAATATCTTAAACTGAAGATTATATTTCATTTCATCTCATTCAAACTTGGGAATGCTTTGAAAAGTAATATATAAAATATAGTTTTAGAATTACTTGTCTTAAAATGGGTTGACTTCAAATTTGCATCACATTAACTATAAATTGCTTAATGTATGACCTCAAAGAATTGACTCAGTTGTCTCAAGTTATTAGTGAGGTTGACTGATAGCTAAAATTAACATGACCATTTATGTGAATTCTGACAAATTTACTACTTGAAGTGGAAAAAAATACTAGTACTGTTTATTCTTGTGTTGCATGTATATCACCCAGTATCAGCAATTTAATTATGTTTGCATAGGTTTCCTTTAAACATTGTTGGGCTGATGATCAACCTGCATACAGACTCTGACTGATCAGAGAGAGGGGGCGGGGCTGATGCTCAACCTGCCTACAGACTCTGACTGATCAGAGAGAGGGGGCGGGGCTGATGCTCCACCTGCATACAGACTCTGACTGATCAGAGAGAGGGGGCGGGGCTGATGCTCCACCTGCATACAGACTCTGACTGATCAGAGAGAGGGGGCGGGGCTGATGCTCAACCTGCATACAGACTCTGACTGATCAGAGAGAGGGCGGGGCTGATGCTTCAAATTTCAGAATTAAAGTCCTGAGAAGGCATAATACCGAGACATAATACTATTGTAATAAGAGTGATTAGTGTAGAAACTCCAGATGCAGGTAAACAGAAATGCAGTTAAGAGGGAGAATTCCTCTTTCTGAAGAAAGTGGTTGAGACCTTCTGAGCTGTTTTCACGAACAAAGCTTGATTGCAGATTTCTCCTGGATGCCCACAGCCAGTGCCTGGATGTGTTCAATTTCATCCGCAGTACACCTGATTTAACATCACTAAGCACTGATTTACCAAAGCAGGTGTTGATGAGACTATAAATAATGCTAGACTCCCAGGAGGTCTGGAGATGTTTAATGAACACTGTGATGGAAAACCGCCACTTTCTGTAGGAATGTTATTAGTGATTATTCAAATATTATTAGTGTTATTAGTGAGTATTCTGAGGTAATAAACTCTCACTGCCCAGAAAAGCAGATATTCATTCTTTACTCAGGGGGATTAAAACTGTTGCACATTACTGTATATAAATAACAAAGATAAGTCTAGGATCTCCTGTATGACCGTCCCACAGAATTAGAGTTCTAAAGGTTAAGCGAACATCTTCACATTAGTACCGTTTATGGTTTTACTTTTGTAACTGGCTTTCCCCCTAGAGCCAAAAGTTATGAACCAAACCGGTGACAGCCCTGATGGAGTCCAACCATGGACTGGATGGCATGTAGCAGTGAGCCCAGTATCCTGTCCTCCTGGAGCACCAACCACAGGATGCCCCAAGGGACACTGTCAAATGCCTTTTTTGGGTCCACAAAACACATGTGAACTGGTTGAACAAACTTACAATGACCCTTGCAAGGGTAAAGAGCTGATCCAATGTTCCATGGCCACGATGGAACCTGCTGAGGAGTGTAAATCCCCTATAGATGGTGCACACCTTCCAGTCCCCTTTCTTTAAAAGAGGAACCAACAGACACTTTTACCAATCCAGAGGCATCACCCCATGCGATGTTGCAAAGACATGTCAGCCAGATCTGCCCTGCAGCATTCAGAGCTTTGAGAAACTCCAGTTAGATATCATCCACCTCTGGTGCCCTGCCACCAAAGAGTTTTCTAAGTACACTGAGTAATGGATGAATCCCAACCAGAGCCCCCAAGCTCTGGTTCCTCTATGGAAGATGTGCTGGTAGGATTGAGAAGATCCTCAGAGTATTCCACCCACCGCCTAATGATCAGTTGACAGCTCAGCTCTTCTCTTCACCCAAGTGTCCAAACGTGGTTACGAGTCCAAAAATACAACAATAAAGTCTATCAATGAAGTTTATATACTTATTGGGGATCTGTAAGAAAGCTCACTCCTGCACTACGCCTCTCCCCGTAGGCAACTCCAGACATTTGTTTCAGAGCCCACACTGTGTACTCAACCTTGTGCACCAGTTCAGGCTCAGGGCCATGAAAATTATTATTATATTATTATATTCCATTTTACTTCATTTATTTGTAAATATCTTTATTTTTGATTTAATTTCAATGGGCTATTAATTCAATTACTTGTAGATGAACATCTGAGTGGACACATGAATAGCTCTTGAACAATTGTATAAAAAACCCACAGAAACACATTTCAGTGCTTTTATCAGCCTGAAAGGAGAATCAAAAAATCCAGAATCATGTTTTCATAATTCATGCATGAAAGGGTTCAAATACTTACCTAAACAGTACTAAAGACACAGGAAGGATAATGTGGATTATGGTAACATTAAAATCATATTTGAAAGGCATGTACAAATTGTTGTCTTTGATAAAAAAAAGAATGTGATTTTTGTCTATGGCTCATTAATAGTCATAATACGTCTAGTTCTGTTGAGGCTTAAAAAAGAGGAGATAGAGATAAATGCCATAATGAAACTCCTTCTCTGCAGTGTGAGTAAAAAGCAGTGAACAGACTCTATTGGATCATTTTAGAAAAATGATATATTCCTAAACCCAGACCAGATCTGAACTGCGTGTGCAGAGTAGAGCATACATTAACATACTTTCACATGTCTGACAGAGTTGTTTCAATAAAACCATATTAATATCTTTGATTTTGACACATCTAAGAAATTAACATATATGAATTCATGTCTGAGCTTTGCAAATACCCATCCCAGGGGCACCTAATTTTAGTCTTGTGCAATGCATATGTGAATTATTGTGAATTATTAACTCATAACTGACTTCATAATTTAGAACATTAATTGGATAAGCAGATTGAGCAGCATGGTTCAAGACTAAATAGTTGACATGGTACATGCCTACTCAGCTTAGTAACTGCCAAAGGGAAAGAACTGAGAAATGGAATGATGGAACTGCTAGACACAGGATGTAGATTAAAGGAAAGGTACCTTCATTTTCAGTTTATTCAAATGTCAGGATAATCCATATAAAACTTTTAAGAAACACTCATGGAATCACAGGCCAAAGCATCACTGTTTGTATGATGATCAAAATGACTCTAAGATTGTAATTTGGCCCTAAACAGACAAAGTGTATGAAAAGCAGTAAAAGCTTTGTAAATGCCACAGTGCTGCTGGCATTTCGGGCAACTTTTATCTCTTATACACCAGGAGACAGAAGCAGCCAGTGTCAATGCGGTAACTGTCACAGGCAGAATAATCTGGCAAGCAGACTGCATGTGTGCTGCACAAAGCGCTGACATTCTGATAGTGATCTTGCAGCCTTCACACTGCCTTCACAAAGCTAAATATAGTGAGATAAAATAGCTACTGGTTAATTGTATTCTGTTTGAAAGTCAAAGGTTCTTTGGTCAGTGTTTAATAATTTATTGTTAATGCTCAAATATATACTGCAAATTAGCATTATCAGTTGGTACCCATGTCGCATGTACAGTGGCATGCAAAGGTTTGGGTACCCCTGCTCATAACGACTATTACTGGGAACAGTTAAGCAAGTTGAAAATAAAATGATTTCCAAAAGGCATTACATCAGAGATAAACATTGTTTTTTTATTTTCTATGTATATATACATGTGTGTGTGTGTGTGTGTGTGTGTGTGTGTGTGTGTGAAAAGGAAATTCACATGAATGCCACCACTTCTCCTCTCCTCTTTTGATATGCTAGCCAGTGATTTAGTGAGAATTATAAATATAAATAAAAATTCACTACTTCAAACATGCTGTTGTTCAGCTACATTTAAAGAATCACAACATGGATCCAAAATGTTTGGGAAAATAATTGTCCAAATAGTAAACTATAGTTTCTGTCTAAAATGTTAAAATAGGTAGTCTGCAGTCAACTTATAGCAATTTTAAATGAAAACCATATTTATGAACTTTTCCGGTTCCAGTCATCATTGCACAGTCCACAAACTGCACTGCTTAAGGTTCAAAATGATATGTTAAAGGTGGGGATCGGGGTGACTGCTCTCTGCTAGTTTTGCTGGATTTATCCTCTGCATTTGATACAGCTTTTCATGCAGTTGAGTGTCTGGAACACTGCAGAGATAAAAGGTTGCTGCATTGAACTGGTTTGTTTAATGATAGAACTTTCATCATTAATATAGCTTAGCAGTTCTCCTCAACATCAGTTTTGAATTTTGGGGTTCCCCAGGTGTCAATGTCAACTCACTTACAAGTTTAACCTCACATAAAAAGTTATGTGGGAGTTATTTTTGATTTATATTGTTTTAAAGTTTGGCAAACAAATCTGTGATGTGGTCAAAATCAGCTTTTTCCAGCTGAAATCACTAAAATTAAAACAATTCTCTCACAACACGATATAAAGTTATTCATGCTTTTATTTCCTCCCAGTTAGATTACTGTAATGGGCTGTATTTAGGATTAATCAAGGATTTTATTAGCTGCATCAGCTGGTTCAGCCCATCTTCTAGTTGATGCAATATGTTACATTTTTTTTCCTGTAAAGCCCGTTGGTGAACGCGTGTGTCTTTAAAAGCGCTATATGAATAAAATGAACTTGAACCATGAAGTGTCTATAGGGACTTATCATCCCATTGCCCACACTCAGACTGTGTTGAAGGTCACTCAGAAGATCATTCTGGACACATTGGACCCTACACTGTTTGCATACTGTCGGAACTGGTCCACTGAGGATGCAGTCAACACTGTCCATCCACACAGCCTTACAACAACAACATCATTAACCTTCTATTTATGCCTACCTCTTGTATATTGTGTCTATTTGACTATTTACTTCAGTTTTTATCTACAGTGTAATCATGTGTACTGTCATAACTTCTTCATAATTTTTGTACTTATGTTTAATATATATATATATATATATATATATATATATATTTATATATATATATATACATAAATCCTCCAAATACCATTCTTCAGAATTGCTTGAGTCTCAGTAACCTTTTCACTGTCTCTTGGTTTAATTTACCAACATTGTCAAGTTTGTTTAGAGATGTTTTCTATTTTTTCTTCTCTTCTCTAAACTTTTCAGTTTCACTTTCAACTCTTCTCATTTATTTGTAGATAAACATTCTGTTTTCAAGATAGTCTTAAATGCATACAATGCATACACCTTACATAATATTGAGAAGTCACAGAATAAGAATATGAATAAATAACTCATTATATATTATATATGACTAATTATAAATAAATAACATAACTAATTATGATAAAAATGTGATTGGCTTTGATGTGAAGGCTGAAAGTGTGAGATATAGTTTTGAAACAGGATTGCCTAACCCTGGTTTACACTAACTATTCATGAACTACAACTTTTTTATCAATATTTAAATTTGCCTTCCTGTTTAAACATTCATGAATTATAATGAAGGATTTTGTAAATGTTTGATAATTTGTGTATTTGTTTTTATTGTTGTTGGGTTTTTTTTGTTGTTTTTTTTTACCAACAACTTAAATAGTTTATGGAAATGAGGAGAAGGTAAGAAAGAAGACTTGCTCTGAAACTTTCCTTTGAAATAGGTTGAATGTGTAAATCTTCGGCAGCATATTATAAGTAATCATTTCTGCACTAGTACATATTGCCAACATTAATCTTACTTCACATGGTCAAAACCCAGATCTTAATCCAAAACAATGAAAAAGAAATCAAACAGAATTTGGGAAAAATTAACTGGAGTATAGAATATAGAGCCCCCTCGAATGACAATATACTACAACAACTAGAGAACATCATTTATATAACTCTACAATTAAATTATAAATAACTACAGAACTCATTATATTTAACAGCACTAATACATTCCAAATATACAGTAAATAAAGATACAGTTCTGTATATAGATAAAAGTACTTAGATGCCTTCTTTTTTTTTTTTGGAAATTGAAGGTATTAAAGCGAGTAATTATTGCTCATGTTCAGGAAAAACAAGAGCCTTATTGAGGTCAAGTGAGTCTTTCATAGATCAACATCATTCCAACATCATTGAAATGTCAATTATAGCCTTTTCAACTGTTCAAGTTGTTACAACAAACACATTCAAAAAACAATCTTCTCCTAGTTTATACTGTAGACACCTATCTTCATCTGTGGTTACAGTGCTCTGTTTCTCTAAGCACTGTGTTTCTCCGGTATATATAACTGCAAAAACACATTTTGATATAATTAAGCATTGTAGGTTTTGGCTAAATTCTGAACAGAACAATGTCAGAACGAGGTCCATGTCAACTTTCTAATTTGGCTCATGGTGAAAGCTTAGGTTTGTTATGGCACAGTTCTGGCTGTTCAGACACGGGCCAAATTTGGGCCACCCTTCACTTGTGTGGGCCAGAGCTTAGCTGATTATGTGGCCCACCTGATGAACTTCGAATCAATCATTGGCCTTCAACAATTCACACTAAGACTTTTAGACTAGAGGATAAAGAATTGAACACAGGTACAATGGAATACAACAGCTGTTCATGCACTCAATTAAAGACTATATGAATTGAAATGTTGACATGCAATGATAAATTCAGAATGAAAAACTGCCCACAGGCAATTGCTTAACCTGCCAGTAGGCCTCCCCTGAGATACTGTGAGTGACACAATGAGGTCATCATAATGAATGATGTTTCTCACTGCTGTGACCAATTCACTGTGGCTCTTAAGCAGGTGTGAAAGAAAAGGTGTAATAATGTGTCTTAAACTGTCAGTGTCAGTGATGCAATCTTTCTCCCAAAGTGTGTCTTTCTTTGAAGCACAACACGGTGGTGGCAAACAGAGAGCATCATTTTAGGTTTATGGGGGTCTTAAGCTATGTGAACATGGCAGGCTTCCCTTCCTACGTTGACACATAGATCCTAATAGTTATTGACTAATACTGATGTGCTTGTTTCAAATAACAGAGAAGAGCTATCAGTAACATATTTTATCTGGTTTTCTGAGTTTAATCAAAACACATTTGCTCGTCAGGATAACCAGGATTTAGCTAGCTACTGAGAAAATTGATTTAGGTGATATTTTGTCTTTGTGGAACAACCTAAATTATAGAAAAAAATCTTGCTTTGAGTTAAATTACTATGAATTAGAGCATCAGCACAACATGGCATGGATCCAATCAGCTTTTGGCACCACTGAGGTGGTTACTGATGTTACTGAAGTGGCCTTCAGATGGTAATTAAGTTGCCTTTAGCACATCTGCATTGCTGGTTTGAGTTTAATTTATAATTTATAAAATATTTTCGAGGGGATTCAGGTCCAATGAGTTGGCCAATCAAGCACAGAAATATTATATTCAGCAAACCATTTGATAGTATTTTCAACTCTGTTGGCAGGTGCTGAGTCCTGCTGAAAAAGGAAATTGGCATCTCCATAAGGCTTGTCAGCAGATAGAAGGCTGATGTGCAACGAAATTTGTCAACAGACTTCCTGTGATCATGGTGGGGTGTGCTGAGCTCGACATGGTATTTAAATTGCTTGAATAGTAATTTACTCAAAATGTACTCAAATAAAATATTCAAATAAATTGACAGTCTGAATTTCTTTTTTTCGTGAGCTGTGACTCACACTAATCAAAAGATTAAAGCATTAAACATTGATATGTATTGAAGCTAAAATCTATGACGTGTTTATGATGTGTATATTTTGTGTTTTTACCAGAGAAGTTGGTGGCATTAATGAGCTGCACTTGTGCGTTGTACTTGTACACATTTGTAAATACTTGTTTACAAAAGTTATACACTGATTAGCCATAATATTATGACCACCTATTTGTTTATACACTCACTGTCCATTCTGTCAGCTCCTCTGACCATACAGTGTAGTTCATCTGTTTCTCTGCAGACTTCATTCTCCTCCTTTCACCTTGATCATCAATGATCAGGACCCCACAGGACCACCACAGAGCAGATATTATGTGGGTTGTGGAACATTCTCCGCACTGCAGTGACTCTGTGTGTTAGTATGTGTTGCACATGATTCATGAGTGAATGAGATACAGCAGTGCTGCTGGGGTGTTTAAACACTGTGTCCACTCACTGTCCACTCTATTAACATTATGAACACCTCCTATTAACACCTCCTATTAATGCTATGACCACCTCCGAGTGTCTCCACCTTGTAGAAGTAAAGTCAGAGACAGAAGCTCATCTGATTCTGCACAGTTTGTGTTGGTCATCTTCCAGTCCTTCATCAGTGCTCACAGGACTGCTGGACATTTCTGGTTGGTGGACTGTTGTCAGTCCGGCAGTGACACAGAGGGGTTTAAACACTCCAGCAGCACTACTGCATCTGATCCACTTGTACCAGCAAAACACACTAACACACCACCACCATGTCAGTGTGACTGCAGTGCTGAGAATGACCCACCACCCACATAATAGCTGCTCTGTGGTGGTCCTGTGGGGTCTGTGGGGGCTGATTGGTCTAAATAAATGAATTGAAATTAAACTTGGTTAAGCCGTTACTGATCTCCTGCAAAC
>CM067514.1:30843137-30858959 GCA_034509495.1 Acestrorhynchus altus
AAAAATAAACTGACATGAACACTACATAACAAACTAACAAACCAACAATCCAACGTGATCTCTGAGTAAACAGACATCACATTGAAATATACATACATACAAACTGACCTGAACTTGGACAATCTAACAAAACGACTGACAAAGACTAAGTGCAACAGAGGGTCTTCAATGCAAGGACAACATTACACAAACCTGAGACTGGACAATGAATAGGCAGGGTTACAAATGAGACACAAATGGGAATGGGTGGAGCAACGGTGGAGACAGGACCAAAACAAAACATTGCTCAGAAGCCCATGGGGGAAAAGACCACAACGATGGTGAGATGGGAAACAGGACAGATACATGTTACAGAACATACGTTATTAATAAAATCTACCTTTTACTGATACCCTGGAAGTTTTTGTGATACAATGGAAATGTTTAATGGAAAGAGAAGAAAGCTAATTCAGAGAACAGCAAAAGTCTATCAGTAATAAAGGCTAATAAATATAAATGTATAAATGTAAGTAAAATCATTGGTGTAAAACAGTGTTAAATGCTATTTCCTTCAGTATCTGTTTGACGGACACAATGAGGGTACTATACCCCACGTTAATCATTCTGAATGACCCTTCATGGCAGTGTTTAAATTAGTATTTAGGTGTTGCTTTAACACTGTTAATTTAATGCTGGAACACACTGAAAAGTACATTTCAGTAGCAATATAACTAAACTACAATGATCAGCCAATAATGACGGTAGATTATCTGCATTATTCATTAACCTACATGTTGTGTTAGTTGCTGTATATGCTGTATAATAATGGCACTGGAACAAAACTATTGAATAGACAGCAATAATAATATTATACAATATAATATAATAATTATATAGAAAAAACAGTTCTGAATGTAAGTGTAACATTAATAATACAAAAAGTTTATTGTACTAGTAATTGTTAGTATACCACATGTGGTACTTCAGTTACAACTGTGAGCATATGTACACACACACGCACACGCACACGCACACACGCACACGCACACACACACACACACACACACACACACACACACACACACACACACACACACACACACACTAGTTTGCATTAAACCTATTTTCAGGAAGACAGAAGAGGCAAGACATCCAGGACATTCTTGGCCACATGAAGAAAGCGGACGGCAGAGCTGAGGAGAAAGAGGAGGGGAGAGGACGTTGCTACATTTGCAGCAGTCTACATCTGATCTACTGGGGCTGGTGGAGAGGATGAGTACTGCCACAGAGAGGCAGCAATAAAAAATCTAAAAATGATTATTTTTAAATTAACTACATACACTGACAGTCCTGTGTGTTTTGTTTGTTAATATGTGGTTTATAGCACTTATAATAGCACTGTGCATTATGTTTACTGTGATATATTTACATGAACTACTTGTTTAAAAGATACACAAAGTACATTATTTAAATAAACAACCCCATTTCGTCTACAGCTGTGTACTGTGGGTGCATATTGGTCAATGTTCTTTTGATTGTTCCAGCGGTGGCCAATATACTAAATATAAACTGAGAACTAACCTATAAAAATAGGGTAATGCAAAGAATGTAAAATCAGGCAGAGTTAAAATACTCCATCAATGCAGCCCGAACAAGAGTTCCTTCAGGATTCTGATGTTCTTGTTAAATGGAAACAGGGCACTCCATGTTTAACTGCACCACTGGAGCATCATCAATATGCTGGTCTTTGTGTGCATTAGGTCAGAACCATTTTTTAATGTTAAAATCAAGAACAAAAGCATTCCACCATAGCTGCGCTTGTGGATGTGTCCATATAGACCTCCATCTTTTCAGAGTGTTTAACAATTTAAAATATAAATATGTCGACTGACTGCTTTTATACATGCACATATATGCTGATAAACATTGTACAGTACCATTCTCATACATTGTGGGCTTGATCTTCTTATCACCAAAAATTGACCCATGTATGGTTTTTGGAGAAAAACAAACTTCTGTATCTCCAACACAAACTCTCACAGGTCGTTTAAATGCTCCATTTTCTTCTGTCATTTACTGACACGCTGCAGCTCCCTCTGTGACGTAGGGTGCTGTGTATTCTGTGACGTATCTTTGATTCCACTATAGATGGTGTAAACGTGGTCTGGTTCACTAAAAAACACCAAGGTTCTTATGAGCCAAAATGGAACAAGAGGCCTTTTTCCACCGTTCTGGAACTGTTTCTAATGCACCAACTGGTCAATGGTCACTGAAACAATGATCAAAAATTCCTGAGAGTGTCATTTTAAATCAGGGTAAACTTGGTTGTTTAAGTTTGCATCTCATTGTTTGCCCCTCAATGTCAGTCTCTAACTTTTAGCCTCTTTGCCCCTTACTGCCCCTCATTGTCAAGCTCATTGCCTCAGCCTCTCTCAGCCCCTCAGTTCATTACTCTCAGCCCCTCACTGTCATTCTCTCAGCTTCCTACCAGACTCTCTTATTGGCTGAGTGTGCAATGTGTCTGAGAGTGAGGCAGGGGTCTGAGAGTGAGGCAGGGGTCTGAGAGAGAGAACAAGCCTGTTTTGAAATTGTAGACAATGTAGAACATTTTCACTGTCAGCCCTTTGCTCTCAGACTCTCACTCTCAGCTGCTCACTGTCATTCTATCAGCCTTTGACTCTAAGAGAATGTGGCTGGAAGCTGAGTGTGCAATGGGTCTGAGAGTGCAGCAGGGGGCTGAGAGTGTGACGGAGGGCCAAGAGTGTGGCAGGGGCCTGAGAGTGTGACAGGGTGCTGAGAGCGTGACAGGGGGCTGAGAGTGTGACAGGGTGCTGAGAGTATGACAGGGGCTGAGAGTGTGGGTATTGGGCTGAGAGTGTGGCACGGGGCTGAAAGTGTGACAGGGTGCTGAGAGTGTGACAGGGTGTTGAGTGTAACTGGGGCTGAGAGTGCAACAGGGGTCTGAGAGTCCAGTAGGGGGCCAAAAGTGTGTGACAGGGCCTGAGTGTGCAATAAGGGCTGAGTGTGCAACAGGCTGAGTGTGTGATGGGGGCTGAGAGTGCAACGGGGTTGAGAGTGCAGCAGGGGGCAGAAGGAGTGCTGTACAGGAGTAACAAGGGTGTTTTGAAAACCTTATTGATCTCTTTAGGAGGGGTTCCTCCAGCAGCAGGATCATTACAGTACAAACAGAGAAGAAGAAGAAGAAGAAGAAGAAGAAGAAGAAGAAGAAGAAAATAATTATAATAATCCATCCATTTTCTGAACTGCTTATTCCTGAATAGGGTCACGGGTGAGCCGGTGCCCAGATAACAAAACGTGCACATCGTTTTTGATGCCAAACAGGAAACAAAAACTCTATTTAAAGGTTTTTGACTAGAGATGGTGTGAGATTACTTTAATTATTATGGAAAAATGAGGAGGAAAATTTATTTTTGTAATACATGTAATATCTGTGTAATTGTAAAACTGTTCAACAGTTCATCCGCATGGAACTGTATGGTTCAACCTGATATTTTTAAGTTGTATGTATTTTAGATCATCATTATCCGCTTAGTCCTGAATAGAGTCATGGTGGATCCAGAGACCACCTGGAATCATCGGGTGCAAAGCCGGGTACCCCCTGGACAGGGCGCCAAATGAGTATGTGAGTATATGAGGAGAACAAGCCAATTAGATTGTCAGATAAAATATGTATATTCAATAATCAGTCATTGATGACGTAGTAGAACAGAGTTTCAAAGGCTTCGTTCAGCCCATTCCTAGTGCCCACAGACATCAGAGCCAGGAAGAGAGAAACCCCTGTCAGATTTCAGGAGTGTGAAAACCAAGATCCGACTAACTGGGTGCTTCCAGAAACTTTCCCGCTGGTCTTCTCCTGCCCTAGAAGACTGAGGAACTAAGGAGTAGAGTGGATCAGGAGGAATGGAGAGAACAAACAGTAACTAGAATAATTGGGACAACTGATCCCTTTCAGATATGATGATGGCCTATGATGAACTGGGCCAATCACAGCACAGCACAGCACCAAGAGTCCATTACAGTAGCTGCAATTTAATGATGTTAATTGTAAAATTTTAAAAACTTTTTCATTGGAAACATACAGTGAACAGTATAATCTGACTGTACTTCCTGCACATGTTGTGATGCAGTACCTGCCACAGGTAGTTTTAAACTATGGTTTAAAGGTCGGTTTCAGTTAGTAAAGCCAGTCGGCTGGTGAGTAACATCACTGAATATGATAATTCATGTACGTTTGACATTTGTGCTACGGTTTTACTGCTCATTTCATTGGATACGTGATCTAAGCCACTTCAGTGGATATTTAAAGTGGAGGATGAGTAGCAAGAAGAAATAACATTTAGGGTTTCTGGATGCACCCACTGAATGCTTATAAAGGCTGTTGGAACAGTGCATGGTTTCCCTCTGGTGGTCAGAAAGCTATGGGCAGCCCATTTCAATCACATCCTTCGTATGACTTGTAGCAGGGATTTGACTTGCTTATGACTAATAATTATTAATATTAATTAATAATTAATAAATATTAATATATATATATTCCATTAATCAAATAATATGTTAATCAAATGATATGTTTTTTATTTAATGGCAAACATATAGATAGACCTATCACTAACATACAGATAAAACACAATTCATTAAAAACAACAACAAAAAAAAACCCAATCCAGAAACAGATCCCACCCACAGTCCCCACCCCTCAACAAGGGATTTCCAAACCCATGAAACTTTGGCATCATACATTTGGCATCATCATTAAAGTGTCTGGCCACTTTTATTCCTAATTATACATTTATGTTCACATATTCTTCTTTATAAGGCATTTTGTTTCACCCACAGTATTCAGACCACTGGGACAGACTAACAAGTAAACCACAAAGGTCAAACTCTACAGTCTGTACAATCTTTAGTAAATATTCAACTTAAATCATTTCAACATGAAACTCAATACTGATCATTATCAGTTTCAGAGATGGTCACAGATCTATATCTGCTACTAGCTTGGTTTTAAATGATCTTTATATGGCCATGGACAGGAAGATACATAGTGCAGTTCTTTTTACTGATTTAAAAAAGTCTTTCAATACAGTTGATCATGCACTTCTTTTAAGGAATCTAGAATAGATTGGCTTTGATACAAATGCATTAACATGGACCTAAAATTATCTTACAGACAATGTGTGGCACTGAGTAATTACAAATCAGATGTAGTGACCATTTCCACAAAGTTCAGTTTTAAGCTCATTTAATTATCCACACACACACACACACACACACACACACACACACACACACACACACACACACACACACACACACACACACACACACATCGGCTCCCACTGCACATCAGCTTCATCACCAGTGTCTGTGCCCGTGTCCATGTCAGTGCCCATGTCCCTTGTCCCTTGTAAGTGTCTGCTTTCATTTTTGTACCCCTGTCTGTTCCCGTTTTGCTGCCTGTGTCTGTTCCTGTCCCTGAGTCAGGTTTTGTTGTCCCTGTCCACGTCACCATTTGTCAAGTCCCATCCACTCTTGTGTCAAATCTCTTGTTGTGTCTTCTGTTTTGCCCCTGCTCCTGTCTAGTCAGCAGTCTCTTGTTCATGTCTAGTGATGTCTGTCCTGTTCTTACTTTCCCTCTCCTTCACCAGCTCTGGGGACTGTTGGTTTACACTTGGGAAACATTGAACAGACAAGATAGGTGACTGGACTGGAGACATACAAGATGAGACCGGAGAATGGACCTGGTCAAGTTTAACTTCCATGTTTGTCTTTTTGTCACCATTCTGGTTTGCACGGTTGTCCCATTCTACCTCTTCTCTCATTGACTTCAGACCAGTGGCCCTCACATCCCATGTCATGGAAAGACTGGCACTGCTACATCTCAGACCAAAGGTCATCCCTTTCCTTTCCTCTGCAGTTTGCGTATCTATAACAGATTGGTGTGGATGATGCAGTAATCTACCTACTACAGAAGACTACACACTCACATCTGGACCAGAACAGCACCACAGTGAGAATCATTTAATTTGACTTCTTGAGTGCATTTAACACCATCCAACCATCCAACCATCCAACACAACCACACTGATACAAACTTAAAACTAATAACTAATATGGAGCTAATAATAAACCCACACTTAAATCAGAAGAACACAAAACAGGTGTCATTTATTCCCTTGGGGTAATTTGCTCACTGTAATTACCATGTTCACTTATAACATGTGTAACTAAAACAAAATAAAACAGCATACAGTTCAATAGGCACTGGACTGGAGCATTGATGTGGAACAATCTCAGGAGCAGTGATGAATGCAGGACAGTCCCAGGAGCAGTGAGGAATGCAGGACAGTCCCAGGAGCAGTGAGGAATGCTGGACAGTCCCAGGAGCAGTGAGGAATGCTGGACAGTCCCAGGAGCAGTGAGGAATGCAGGACAGTCCCAGGAGCAGTGATAAATGCTTTACTGTTGGGGCCCAGTTCACTACTACTCATGCGGGATCCACATAGTTCCAGTGAAACCAGTACTCAGAAGACTGTAGGCCACTACAGCACGCAGCTCAGTCCCCTCAGTCCAGATTCAGGGACTCAGACTCTGTACATAAACACGGACCGGCTTCAGGACTATCGTTTGGGCAGAACATGCAAATGTCTCAAGTCTCAGAAAGTAGTTTAGACTGGTCTCCACCAGTCTAAACTACTGAGCCATGCAGGTAGGCTCAGTCTGGCCTGCCCACAGACCAGGAGAGACTGTTCAGACCCTGTCTCTCTTGTGTTCTCATTCTCCTCCCTGCAGGCAGGCAGGTCTCTCCTTTAGCCCCGCCCATTCACAACCCTCATTGGTCTGTAACATGCCAATCCTGACAAAAGAATACCACATGCCAAAAGACAAAGAATACAATACAAAAGTACATTTAATGGTCATACAGACAAATAATATGCATGTGGATATGTCCATTATAATCTGGGTTCTGGAATACCTGTCTCATAAGCCCCAGAATGTGCAGTTGGGAACCAGCTGGTCTAATCTTCTAGTCTGCAACACCGGAGCACCTCAGGGATCTGTGCCTTCAGAAACTTGTGAAGTGAAATGACTCTGCAGTGGTCGGGTGCATCAGGAGGGTGAATACAGAGACTTAGTGAGAAGCTTGGTGGAGTGATGTGTGAATCATCTGCTCCTCAAGGTGACCAAGACCAAGGAGATAGTGATGGACATTCAGAAGACCTGGTTGAGCTGGTTGACACTTGCCAGAATCTGAGTGTCCTGCTGGACAACAAATTGGACTGGAGAGTCAAAACTGAGGTTGTGCACAAGAAGGGGGTGAACACACTCTACTTTCTGAGGAAGCTCCTTCAATGTGTGCAGTCTGTGGGGGAGGCTGCATCAAAGGTGGAGATGCCAACAAGGTCAACAAACTGATCGAGAAGGCTGGCTGTGTTCTTGGATGCTCACTGGAGAGCTATCCTGGACACATCTCACCCTCTCCATGCACTTTCAGTATCTACACATAACTGACAGACTCACTAAATGGATGGACATTACTGCTCCTCTATCCATATCTCTCCACAATATTCATGACAATATTCAGATTCTATTCACATCTTTGCAGACACTTTACCTGTACGTGTGCACACATGATACAATGAGACTTCATGTCTTCATGATTGTTATCTGCATAATGTTCATGCATTTACATATTATATATGACTTTCTGTCTGGGATTAATGAAGTTGTCAATCTATACTGGCTACCTAATATGGAGAATTAAGACAGTTCAGTGCAACACCTCCCACATAGGCATTCCAGGCCTACTCATCAGTGTTTCCAGAAAACAATCAATCTTAGCAAATTAAGTGTGAACTAAACAAAGGACATGAAAAAAGAACAAGTCAACTTAAACATTTCCCAAAGAGCCTTGCAAACCAAACTATCTATTTTGACTCCTCCCCCATACAGCATTCAGTTGAACCTCAAAAATCAAGTCAACTCAGTGAAATATACAGTTTTTATTCCCTATATGATAAAAACATAGATTGTGTTTAAATTAGTGTCTAATTACAGATTGCAAAAAATGTTTGGCAGAAAGAAGTTCTTATGTGTTGTGAAATATACATAAACATACATATGACATCATAAATCATCTTTTTACAGACACAAGTACAAAGGTTATTTTAATTAATTTTCCTGATGTTTATTTCATTTGTATGTTTGTCATAATTGTTGTTAAATATTTTTATTGAAAAATAAAAGCACATTTATAATAATAATTCAGGCATTCAAACCTGCCTACCTTTCTTCAGGAAGTTCTATGACACATTCTTTTGTGTCATCGTCCTCACTTTCCTCTGTGTTATTAGTTACATGATTACCAGCCTTCACTGCATTGATGAGTATCTTCAGGATGTGTAGAAAGCAGTGTCCAATGATGTGTGCTGTTACCATCACCTCAGATGTAGTTTTGTGTTCAGCACAGGAGCAAGTTCACGCCAAGAGGAAATACACTATCACCCAGTAAACATACTATTTTCCATACAACCTTTAAATTCACTGCAGAGACCCCTTTTGGGATTCAGGAGTCTGGGATTTTGTATAGGAATAAGCAACCCATCTTCTGCACCTACAATCCCATCTTTCTTTACTAAATTATTATCTCTTTTTACTCTTTACTGTACTGTATTAATGCTGCTGCTGGAACCTTAATGTCCCTGAGGGAACATCTTATCTTATCTTACAATCTTACAACCTTCTAACAATCAACAACTATCTAACAATCTTTTGGGCTGTTTATGGATTTTACTGAATTACAAGGGAGTTTAATAAAGAGACAAGTACTGTCATTAATAGTGGGATAAGGTTAAAGAGAACTGATGAGAATATAAAATAATAATAAACACAGGCACATAAATGCACTGAGATGCAGGCATAGGCCAGGTGTGAGCATTGGGGACCAGACACACTTTGCTGATTTCTCTGCATTAACAGACCTACTAAGCTTGTATTGGAGCAGGAAACCAGAAAACGGTGAAGGAATATGGCCCTCTAGGACTGGAAGTGCCCACCCTTGGCATAGGCCCAGAGCTGACTAGTTGATTGAACTGTTACTGGAGCCAGACTGGGCACAGTTCTGGAGGCTGACAAATGGATAAACTGTCTATCAGTCAATCAAGAGAAAGATGCAGAGGGTACCTCAGACGTACCTCATTACGCTGGGACACTGGCACTGCCTCCAACACTGGAATAGGTGGCGGTTTTTTCATTTGTTGGCCTCCAGAACTATGACCAGTCTGGCTACAGGAACAGTGCAAAGGGCATTTGCCAGCTCTGGGCCTGAATGCAGGCCCATTCTCAACCAGAATGCAGCAGCACGACTTGTCTTCAACATCCCCAAATTCAGTCATGTATCTCCTCTGCTGTGTTGTCTTCATTGGCTTCCTGTAGTTGCCTGCATCAGATTCAAAACCTTGATGCTGGCCTACAAAGCCAAAAATGGACCAGCACCTTCATACATGATGGCAATGGTCAAAACTCAAACTGTACCAAGAGCCCTTCGAACTTCAAGTACAGTTCGGCTTGACCCACCGTCCCTCAAAACGCAAGGAAAACATGCATCCAGACTCTTTTATGTTCTGGCACCAAAATGGTGGAATGAACTTCCCCTGGGTGTCCGAACAGCTGAGTCCCTCTGTTTCCACAGACCATCTGTTTCAGGAGTATTTAACTCCATATTTATTCTGAGTCTTTTTAGTCCCCAATCTGACATTTGTATTGGACAGCATTGAAGCATGAAGAATGTCTGGATTCTAGCCTTGTCTTCTAGATAAAGATATTTTATTTTATTTTTATTTTATTGTGTGAACAGCAAAGCACTTTTGTATGTTGTTCTGGATAAGGGTTCGTGCTAAATGCCATAAAAGGTTATTTAAATGTAAATGTAGACGTTGAAACAGGTAGCTTGGGCCACCATAGATGTTGAAAAACCGGTAGCTGGCACCGGTCAGTATGTTGGACAGCATTTCTTTCTTCCCAAAATATTTCAGAAAACATGAAATGCTTATGCCAGGCTAAGTTAACATTATTTGTACTTTAGGATGGGACAATGGCATATCAGCAATTCTCCTGCTTGCTCCAACCTCAAGAAATTGGTGGTGTAATAATGTAATAATGTTTTTTACTTAATCTAAAGAATTTTTTTATGCAAATTTCAAATGGTCAAAATGGCCACTATGGTCATTCTCCTAATTATATACCTGTTCAACAAAATTTACTATTACAGTATATGGATGATTTATTTTCAAATGTATTTTTCTGTAAAACATTCTTGTAAATGTTCAATGGGCTAAAACAAAGTTTCAAGAGTGCTTGAAATGAATGTAAAGAATTAAACACAACAGAATGTTATGTATTAGGTTATCATGGGAAAGTCCTCTAGTAATGTTAGTACCATATTTTCCGCAAAAAATAAGCCACTACTTTTTTTGCACGCTTTAAACCATGTAGCTTATAATGAGGTGCGGCTTTTTCTCCACCCGCCAGAGGACGCTTTAGCAGAAAGTGAAAAAGGTGGGAAGTCGAATTTGGAAAGTGCTCTTGTTGATGTAAGAAAGAGTCGACACTTCACCTACAATAAAATACAGTTAATTTATCTGAATACAATTAAAACCCTTACCAGAAAAGAGTACAAACATATTTAATAAAAAAATTAATAACAGTGAACAATGTCCAAAGGAGAAAAATACCTTAATTGGTGTCAAAAAAATCAAATGATTCCAGACAGTGGAAAACTTCCTGGTTCGATCCATGTTCTGTGAGGGCAAGCAATACAGTTTGTTTCCTTATGAACACAATTTGGCGTGGCACATCCAAACGATACACTTCCTGTATCGGTCACGTGATTTTTGTTTAAAGCAATACACGAACCAATACGGGGTTTCACTCTTGTGCGCTCGGCACAGTGCTGACGCACCAGTGTCGTTCGTCCCATCACTACCACCACAGATAATTTACTGGTGCATCTACCATCAGCAATGGGTTCCGTTAGGCTGGACTGCTGTGTGAAGAGGGCACCACAGCTTCAGAGCCAGCTTCACCCCGAGATGACAGCGACTTGGAGAGCAACACTGACATCGAGACAGAGAAAGTACCGGTATGTGACAAAGCTCTTCTAAGGCTGTTCAACTCCGACACTGAAGAAGATGACTTCAGTGGTTTCAGTCGCAGGAGGACGATGAATAAACTAATCAATAACTTTTCTGTTTTGCTTGATCAGCAATTTTATGCTACAGGCACCGTTTGGATCACATTTATGTTCAGTTAAACTACGTTACCAGTTCAGTAGATAGCAGTGCCTTTTAGCCCGGTGCGGCTTATATATGTTACTTTACAGGTTTTTAAAAAACTTTGCGGATGCGGCTTATATTCAGGTGCGCTCTATAGTCCGGAAAATACGGTAATTATTTTTGTTTTGTGTACTTCATGTGTTAATATCATCATCGTCATTATCATCATCATCATCATATGAATAGCAGTAAAATGGAAGAAATATGGTTTAAATAATTATTTGCAAAATTTGATTAACAGAAATGTAATTTTTGTGGTGAAAATTTAGAACAGCCTATGTCCTAATTAAAGTTTTATATAACTGTCTCTGACATCAAGTGGAAGAAAGATTTCACTCCTCCATGCAGAATTCTTTCAGTGACGTTTCAGTCTTTACTCAGACAGTCTTACATTTTCTTTAAGCCCTTCGTGATACAATGCTGCAGCAAAGCAGCCTCCTGACATTTCCACCCCCATGCTTCATAGTTGGTATGAGGTACTTGTGCTTAAATGCTGTTTTTGCTGTATATTGGAGGGGAGATATTAGAGAGGGAAACTGCCTGGATCATCTGCAGGAAGCAGGGAAAGGGATTTGGAAAAGTCTAGGAAAGTTGTCCAGCAGCTATAAAATTTGTTCACAAATCCCCTAAACTTCATCCTCTTGAGATGTAAAAAAAAGCTGAGATATGGGCGTCCCAGTAAAAGAGCATAGGCAATACCATCCAGTTAGATCCAAACACTTGGACATTAACTGTGGCAAGAACTACATATAAATTCCATGATAACATTTTAAATATGTTTGTATTGAATATATATATTCATATATATTATTGTTTCAGTTTCAGTAGATTTGACCATGCTGACATGCCCTCTTCCACACCGCTGTTAGATTGTCTTAGAGCATCCATTTCTGAACGGATAATGTATTGTTCAGGATTTCAGGATTTCTTTTGGTAAATTTTTGAGAGAGCTAAATTTAGCTCCAACTTAATGCATTCAGAAATGCCTGTCCTTAATGATGTCCAGGCTTCTAAAATATCTTGATAGTGCCACAAGTTGATTGACCTCACTGATGCACTAATTCATGGTTTTTTCACAGATTGAAGGAGACTTTATTTTCATCACATGTGGTACATGAAGTGGAACAGAATACAGTGGGGCAAAAAATATTTAGTTAGCTACTGATCGTACAATTTTACCTCCTTATAAAAATGAGAGGTCTATAATTTTCATCATAGGTATACTTCAACTATGAGAGACAAAATGAGAAAAGAAATCCAGGACATCACATTGTAGGATTTTAAAGAAGTTATTTGTAAATTATGGTGGAAAATAAGTATTTGGTCAATAACAAAAGTTCATCTAAATATTTTGTAACATAACCTATGTTGGCAATGAAAGAGGTCAAATGTTTCCAGTAAGTCTTCACCAGGTTTGCACACACTGTCCTCCACGCAGATCTCCTCTACAACAATGATATTTTGGGGCTGTCGCTGGGCAACACGAACGTTCAACTCCCTCCACAAATTTTCAATTGGGTTGAGGTCTGAGGACTGGCTAGGCTAATCCAGAACCTTGAACTGCTTTTTATGGAGCCACTCGTTCGTTGTCTGAGCAGCGTGTTTGGGATCATTGTCATGCTGGAAGACATGTTCCATCTTCAATGCTCTCACTGATGCAAAGAGGTTTTGGTTTAACATGTCATCATACATGGCCCTGTTCATTCTTCCCTTAACATGGATCAGTCGTCCTGTCCCCTCTGCAGAAAAACAGCACCAAAGCATGATGTTTCCACCCCCATGCTTCACAGTAGGTATGGTGTTCTTGGGCTGCAACTCAGCATTCTTCTTCCTCCAAACATAATGAGTTTTTACCAAAAAGTTCTATTTTGGTTTCATCTGACCACATGATATTCTCCCAGTCCTCTTTTGAATCATTTGTATGCGCTCTGGCAAACTGCAAATGGGCCCGGACATATACTGACTACTCCGTGTAGTTCTGGGATTTTTGCTCATCCTTCTCAGGATCATTTTGACCCCACAGGATGAGATCTTGCTCCAGATTGAGGGAGATTATAAGTGGTCTTGTATGTCTTCCATTTTTTTATAGTTGCTCCTACAGTTCATTTATTCACACCAACCTGCTTGCCTGTTGTAGATTCACTCTTCCCGGCCTGGTGGTGTCCTTTGACAGCTCTTTGGTTTTGGCCATGGTTGAGTTTGGAGTCTGACTGTTTGAGAATGTGGACAGGTGTCTTTTATACAGATAACGAGATCAAACAGGCGCCATTAATACAGGTAATGAGTGGAGGACAGAGGAGCTTCTTAAAGAAGTTACAGGTCTGTACCAGAAAATCTTTTTTGTTTGTGGGACCAAATACTTATTTTCCACCATAATTTACAAATAAATTCTTTAAAAATAGTGTGTGAAACCTAGAGTGTGATTTCCTGGATCTTTTTCTCATTTTGTCTCTCATAGTTGTGTACCTTCTTGTACATTAGTTTTAAAACTTCAGTATAGTTATATCATCTCAATCTCTCAATATAGTTAAAACAAATATCAAATGTCCATATGTTTAAATACACCACTCAGCCATAACATTAATACCACCTCTTTGCTTCTATACTCACTGTCCATTTTATCTGCTCCACAGACCAAACAAGAGAACTGAATATCAAAGTTCTGTAATCACAGACTGTATCACACACTGTGTCCACTCACTGTCCACTCTATTAGACACTCCTACCGAGTGTCTCCATCTTGTAGATGTAAAGTCAGAGACAGAAGCTCATCTGTTTCTGCACAGTTTGTGTTGGTCATCCTTTAATCCTTCATCAGAGCTCACAGGACACTGACCACAGGACCCCTGTGTAGCAGCACTGCTGTGTTTTGAAAGTATATATTTATATATATATACTTTTATTTCTTTCCCTCAGGTTTGACAGGTTTACATCACAGGAGTTCACAGACATAGAACCAAGATTAGTAAACGTCTCTTTGGCCAAACATAATTTGTAACAGTAATTACTGAGTCAGTAATTCAGTGCTGTTTTGCATTTCATTTTCCTTCCAGGCTACTTGAAGTATCTGCCTGTAGCAAACATGATGGAATCAGTGTCAAACTCCATGACCTGTGCATTGGTTCATGGCGTGCAGTATGACCTTGGATTGTGGTTATGATCAGCAGAAGCTCTTAAGTCTCCACTGGGCTGGGCATCAAGCTGTTTGGAGTGTCTGGCAGATGCGATGACAGAGACATGATTTCACTGTCCGAAGAGTTTCCCAAAGAACCCGACTCAGGGAAAGAGGTCTGCAAGTGAGAGAGTCAACTCAAAATCATATTTCTACAGTGTTTTCTTCATTTACAGTATGAATATAACTCAATTCTACAAATTCCATGGAAGAACCACTTTTGGTTATCTAAAGAACTAAAGATGAGCTTTGTTATCTAAAGAACTAAAGATGAACCTGGTGATCTAAAGAACTAAAGAAGAGCTTGGTTATCTAAAGAACTAAAGAAGAACTTGATTATCTAAAGAACTAAAGAGGAACTTTGTTATATAAAGAACTAAAGAAGAACCTGGTGATCTAAAGAACTAAAGATCCTTGATATCTAAATAACTAAAGAAGAACCTTGTTATCTAAAGAACTAAAGGAGAACCTGGTTATCTAAAGAACTAAAGAAGAACCTGGTGATCTAAAGGACTAAAGAAGTTATCTAAAAAACTTAAGAACACCCTGGTGATCTAAAGAAGGACTTAGTTATCTAAAGAACTAAAGAAGAACCTGGTGATCTAAAGACCTAAAGGAGAACCTGGTTATCTAAAGAACTAAAAAAGAACTTTGTTATCTAAGAATTAAAGAAGAACTCTGTTATCTAAAGAACTAAAGAAGAGCTTTGTTATCTAAAGAACTAAAGAAGAACCTGGTAATCTAAAGATCTAAAGAAGAACTTTGTTATCTAAAGAAATAAAAAAGAACCTGGTGATCTAAAGAACTAAAGGAGAAAATGGTTATCTAAAGAACTAAAGAAGAAACTTATGATCTAAAGAACTAAAGAAGAACTTTATCTAAAGAACTAAATAAGAACCTTGTGATCTAAAGAACTAAAGAAGAAACTTGTGATCTAAAGAACTAAAGAAGAACCTGGTGATCTAAAGAACTAAAGAAGAACCTGGTTATCTAAAGAACTAAAGAAGAACTTAGTTATCTAAAGAACTAAAGAAGAACCTGGTGATCTAAAGACCTAAAGGAGAACCTGGTTATCTAAAGAACTAAAAAAGAACTTTGTTATCTAAAGAACTAAAAAGAACATTGTGATCTAAAGAACTAAAGAAGAGCTTGGTTATCTAAAGAACTAAAGAAGAACCTGGTAATCTAAAGATCTAAAGAAGAACTTAGTTATCTAAAGAACTAAAGAAGAACCTGGTGATCTAAAGAACTAAAGAAGAACTTTGTTATCTAAAGAACTAAAGAAGAAACTTATGATCTAAAGAACTAAAGAAGAAC
>CM067514.1:30861786-30874286 GCA_034509495.1 Acestrorhynchus altus
GAGGTCTACCTATGATGTCAATTAACGGCCTCTCTCATCTTTTTAAGTGGGAGAACTTGCACAATTGGTGATTGACTAAATACTTATTTTCCCCACTGTACATATAAATATCAATATATCTCTCAGCCCATATCCCGCTGTTTATATCTCAATAGATATTTATATTCTATCTAGCTAAACTCTGTGGAGTCTGTTTTGGGCCTAAAATGACGTTTGTTCTTCTTTGTGCTCTGGTCCTTTGAACCAGAGAGAAATGTCTTAAAACACATGAGAGAAGAAATCACTCAGGTACTCAGGGAACGCCTGCTCATTTTATCAGTGATAGTTAAAAAAAATCTGTTGATGGTTTTCTTTAATAGAATTAATTATAATCCACAACTAACTTAATGTTAAAGAGACCAGAATAATTCCTATCACAAAATAACATTTTAGCCCAATTTACCAGAAAAAAACAAACAAAACAAAACTGTAAAAAACAAACAAATAAAAAAGAAAAACAGGACTGACAGAACTCCATCAGTGGACCACATCAGTAATAAAATCTCTTACTGGACTTACAGACGTTTTCAGGAAATGTTTATGATACATAATTTAAATAAGGCATAAATTCTCTTTTCCTTCTTGTTAACCTCGCCTGAAAAGATTGATTTAATCTAACATGCCACTCTGACATGAATAACCGAGTTAAAAAATAAACAAATGTGTTTAAAACAATGAATTCAATGGTGCATGAAAAGTGTACCAGTTTACCGTGTGACTGGCAAACATTAATAAAGCAGCTTTTCCTACAAGTCAGTAACTGCCTGTGACAACACTGCTTTATAACACAGATACTCTGTATCATCAATTTAACCACAAAACAGTTTCAATCTTTAGGCTGAACAAACAAAACAACAACTTTAACGAAAGAGTGAAAAAATTCTAGTTCATCTAGGCTTAAAAAAAACAAAAAAAAAAAAGAGAGAAAGAAATATAAACCCTGGAACTTCCAGACCCACCCAAGAACAAACAACAAGGTGAGAAGGGATGGAATTTTCTGCCCTGTCCATTTCAGGACCTTTTTTCACCACGTCTGGGCACTGAGGTAGATCCACAAAGGCCGACCAGGCAAATCATTGTCCTGGACGCAGCAGAAGAACATCAAGTCCTAAACCAGACCACGATACGTAATGATGTAGGCAGGTGAGGAACAGCTCACAGCTCGTCATGGTTCCTGGTTAAATCCTCTCCATAGTTTGTCGCTTGACTGCCAACAAACATGTTCCAGTTCTCCAGAACCTCCTCTTTTGTCAGCACTTGATCCTGAAAAATACAGAAGCCTAAAAATAAATAAAACAATCCAACATTCCACCAGATTCATTCGCAGACACTAAATAAACACTGATTTCATCCTTACATGATATCTAAACTACAGCTCATATTAACAGAGTTGATGCCTCTGAAGTGCAAGACTGGAGGATTCATTACCTTGTCTGTGTCAGACTCATACAGGAGGTGTCTGGCCTCGGCCTGGGCATGGTCGTAATCCTGCGGCAAGATCCAGTGTCGGATCTCTTCCAGGTCCATCTTTCCGTCTTTATTCAAGTCCCGAAAGTCAGAGAACTGGTCTCTCTCAGTCTTCACCCAGTCTGGCTCCGGGCCACCTTCTTCATGGGCAAACATGTCCGCTGCAAAACAGCAAACATGAACAACATTCATTTACTCAGAACATTTTTCAAAACAGAAAAATCAGGAGTGGAATATAAATATTTGGCACCTTCCATATTAACTCGTCGAGACCGTGATCCGCACTTCCTGGGCAGTTACATGCTGTTTTCTAGGTTTTATAACTCAGAATCAGAGTCACCTACAGACATGATACACATCATTCACTAATTTCCAAATGTATATGCTGAACCTGTATATGACTGATTAGTGAGAGCAGGAGGGGCTGAGGACATCACTTACCCAAATATTGGGTAATAGAGGAAAATGAAAAGGGAGGGGCTGTTGCTCTCTTTTTCACAGTGTTCAAATTTCAGAATGAAAGTCCTAAGAAGGGATAACACTAATCAGCTCTCACTAATCAGTCGGATAAAGTATACAGAGAAACAGATGAACTACAGCCTGTAATTATAGAACTGTAAAGTGCTCCTGCATCATTAGTGGAGCTGATGCAAAGCTGATGGTGTGAAGCTGAAAAATATATATTAAAAAAAAAAAGAATTTGTGGGGAAAAACAGAGTCCCGTGATCAACAACTCAGCACATGATGCTGAACTCTGGGCCCTCTGTAAAAAATCCTCAAATAAGCATCCTCACAGCTCAGGATTAAAGGTTAATGTGTTTTAATGCCGAACAGGTTATAAGTTAAATTGGAGCAGCGTCCTGCTCAGGTCGCAGATTTTCCTGCTGGAACAGATTTGATTAATCTCTTTTTACCAAATTAGCAGGATATATAGATTCCCTGGAATTAGCCCTAATCATAACTGAAGCAGTAACATGTTCTAAAAGCAGGTGGAGGAAGCTTTACTGATGTTCATTTATACACTGAATGTCGAAAATCCTGAAAACTAGCTGAGCTACAGTGTACAGTCCCTACAGTGTTTTATGTCTCTCTTGTCTCCTGCGTTGTACACGGCTGGTGCCATTGTGAAACTGGGTCAGTGGTACAGGGTTGTGTGTGGGCAGTGCACCCAGTGTGAGGAGTCCATCCAGTCCATTTTCATGTTTAATGAACAAAATCTGTGGAACACCAAGTTCTCTTACCAATATATTCATCCTCGTCCACATGACCATCACCGTTCTTATCAATGTCCTCCATGGTTTCCTGAAGAAGAGAAAGCACTACCTGTAGTAAAATCTTTAAATACCTACATTTACCTGCACTTTTGGTAACCATAAATGCTCATCATGAAACAAACGAGAGCAGACTTGAATTGTGTGATCTAAAATAGGTAGGTGTTAAAAAATAATAAATGTTTGGAACCTGTGTAACTAAATCATGGAATAAAACATTGAGAAAGGAAAAGGAACATCAGCAGAGTCAGAATGGTGCATTTACAAGAGCAGCACTTGAACGAAAAAATTCACCTTGAAGGAAAAGCCAGAGACCTCTTTAAGCCATAGCTCCGGTCTTTGTATGCAGGAACGACTGGGTTATTCTATCAGTCTTTTGTGACCCGCGCTCATCTGCATATTTCATATTTCATTTGATTTTAGATCCAGAAAGTATTCTCAGCCCTTTTCCAACTTTTCCCACATTTGTTTTTACATAACAGCCTTATTCTAAAATGGATTCAATTCATTTTCCCTCAACATTCTACACACAAAACCCCACGATGATACGAGTGAGAACAGTTTGTATGAAATCTTTGCAAATTTATAAAAAAAAAAACACGTACATAAGAATTCACAGCCTTTGCCATGACACTCAGAACTGAGCTCAGATGCATCTTGTTCCCACTGATCATCCTTCAGATGTTTCTACAGCTTGATTGGACACCTGTGGTAAATTCAGTTGATTGGACATGATCATGAAAGACACACCTGTTTATTTAAGGTCTCATAGTAGACAGTGCAGGTCAGAGACAAACCAAGACATGAAGTCAAAGGAACTGTCTGTAGACCTCCGAGACAGGATTATATAGAGACACAGATCTGGAGAAGGTAGAGAAACATTTCTGCTACAGTGAAGATCTCAATGAGCACAGTGGCTCCATCATCCGTAAATGGAAAAAGTTTGGAACCACTTCATAGAGTCGCCGGGCCAAACTGAGGGATTGTGGAAGAAGGGCCTTAGTTATAGAGGTGACCAAGAATCCAATGGTCACTCTGACAGAGTTCCAGCGTCGCTCTGTAGAGAGAGGAGAACCTTCTTGAAGGTAAACCATTTCTGCAGGCCTCCACCGTCTATATGGTAGAGTGACCAGATGAAAGCCACTCTACTCCAGGCACATGACAGATCATCTGGAGTCTCCAAAAGGCACCTAAAGGAATCTCAGACCATGAGAAACAAAAAGATTGATCTTTTTGGACTGAAAGCCAAACATCATGTCTGGAGGAAACCAGTTACTGCGCATCACCAACCAATACATTCCTACACTGAAACATGGTGGTGGCAGCATCATGCTGTGGGGATGTTTTTCTGAGAGACTGGTACCGTTTCTGTAGGAATGGTATTAGTCAGGATCGAGGGAAAGATGACAGCAGTGATTTACAGAGACATCCTTGATAACCTGCTGCAGACGCTCTGGACCTCAGACTGGGATGAAGGTTTATCTTCCAACAGGACACAACCCTCAGCACACAGCCAAGATAACAAAGGAGTGTCTTCAGGACAACTCTGTGAATGTCCTTGAGTGGACCAGCCAGAGCCAAGACCTGAACCTGACTGAACATCTCTGAGATCTAAAAATGACTGATGCTCCCCATCCAATCTGATGGAGCTTGAGAGGTTCTGCAAAGAAGAATGGGAGAACCTTCCCAAAAACTCAAAAAGACCTGAGGCTGTAATTGCTGCCAAAAGAGCTTCAACATAGTATTGAGTAAAGGCTTTGAAAACTAATGTACATGTTCTATTTTTGTGTTTGTTTTTAAAATTTCATTTTTTCTCACTGTCATCTTGGGGTATTGTGTGTAGAATTTTGAGGGAAAAACTTCATTAGAGTTTTAAGGTTTTTAAATAATCAGGTTTCAATGATGTGGGAAGCTGAATGTGTATAAAGAAGAAATTAAGGTCAAATTTCAATCTGTTGAAATACAGTTAAAACAGATTTAATGGATAAATATTTTATCATATATTGTATATAACACATATTTGGGATTCAGCTAAAATGTTCAGATAGGACTGCTGTCCAAATCTCACAGCTCTATTTGATTTCAGAGTAGAAAACTGGAAAAATTACTGAAGCCTGATGAAGTAAGCAAAAAAATCTTACCAGGACCACAATCTCCTTCATGTGGTCAAACTCTTCTGGATGAAGAAAAGCCGTAAATTCTTCTCGTCCCACTGCCAGATCTCCATCCACATCGGCCACTTTGAATCTCCGCTCATCCCGAGGTAGCATTTTCTTAAAGCTGAACTGATCGGTGGCATCCTCAAACTCCTCAGGATTTGCTGAAAAAAAAAAAAAAAAAAGTCTTTTAATACTTAAAAAAATAACACTAAAGTCACATCATATGAAGAAAATTTAGCGTTGATGCCCGCCAGCTTATGGTTTCAAAAGTTCCATTTTGATTTTACACTGATGGAGAACAAACAGCAGATTATAAACATGTCAAAAGAGCACAGTTTTGCGAGTAATGCATTTGCTAAAAGCAATTGTTGTGCTAACCACTAGATACAGGATACAGACTGAAATGATTGTATCGATGTTATATATAAACAGATATAAACAGAGCGGGATACAAGCTGGGCATCAATACTGATATTTATATCTACAGGGGTTGGACAATAAAACTGAACTGTGGTTTTAGACCACAGTAATTTAATAATGTAATTATTATAGGGCCTCCTTTTGCGTGTCCACAGCATCAGGTCGTCTTTGGAATGACATTTTTGGAACATCCCTTTCAGACAGCTTCCTCTTGCATCCACAGTTAATCCTGTTGGATGTGGTTGGTCCTTCTTGGTGGAGCTGACATCACCCTGGATACCGTGGCTCTTGATCTCAAATCACAAAGACTTGCTGTCTTGGTCACAGATGCTCCAGCAAGACATGCACCAACAATTTGTCCTCTTTTGAACTCTGGTATGTCCCCCATAATGTTGTGTTCATTGCAATATTTTGAGCAAAACTTGCTCTGAACCTTTGAATTGAACCTTCACACTCTGCTCTTACTGGTGCAATGAGCAATTAATGAAGACTGACCACCAGGCTGCTCCAATTTAGCCTTGAAACCTCCCACACTAAGATGACAGGTGTTTCAGTTTCATTGTCCAATCCCTGTTTATCAGGATATAAACAGCGGGATACGGGCAAAACGATATATCGATATTTATATCTATATCAGGATATAAACAGAGCAGGATACGTGATGTACTGATATTTATATCTATATTATTTTTCCGTGATTCTCTCATTTTAATCACCAAATGTTTTATATGAAATGTCAGGTTTATGTTTATTAATTCCATCCACCTCTCTGGAGGGAAATGTGAGAGTTACCAGCAAACATCATGACACATGGAATTAGAGCATGTGCAAAAGTAAATAAACCAAAGCTGGCTCATTTGGTGCTGATTCAAAAGAAAATGAATCAAAATGAGGTAAAGAAGTCACAGAAACCCATGTGGGCACTCAAATAACCAGTTAAGCAGACCAAAGAAGACATTCCTTTGAGGCAATCTGATTAAAATGGAGTGGAAACCAGCCAAAGCACAGATCAACAATGCAGAAGAAAGGAGACATCTGATGACTTCAGGAGGTGGTGACAGCCCATTAGTCAGGGGAAAGCGACAAGACCATCCCCAAACGATTCCAGCTCCATCCATCCACTCTAAGACAGATCATTTACAAATGGAAGGCACTCAGCATCTGCCCAGATGATGATGGTCATCACAACTTTCACAAAGAAAAATAATAAATCAGGTAAAGGACAACCAACACGTCCCCTCCAGAGAGGTGCAGATCTCTCTGGCAGCATCTGGGATAAACGCACATGCATCTACCATCAGGTGAAAAATCAAAAGGCATGGCATTCATGGGAGAGCTGATAGAAGGAAGAGCACTTGGAGAAACCAGAGGCCTTCTGGAAGTGTATTCTCTGGACAAAAATCAAAATCAAATGATCTGGGAACACAGTTGCCATGTCAACATTGCAAATAAAGAACAGAACATCAGGGAGCTGAAGCTGGGACAGACGGATAATGCAACAAAACAATGACCCAAAGCATTCCAGCAAAACTATCAACCAAAGGCTTAAGAAAAAGAAGACTGGCACTCCGGATTGGCCACTCAAAGTCCGGATCTCAATCCCATAGAAATGCTGTGGAAAGATCTGAAGCAGGTGGTATGTGCCAGATGTCCCTCCAAACCTCTCTCAACTGGGTTTGAAAGGAGGAGTCCCAAAAAGCAGATCTGAGAGGCTTGTTTGTGGTTCCAGAAGATGTTTGGTTGAGGTAATGGCTGCAAAAAAGAGGTGCCACAAAGTACTAACAAAGAGTCCAAATACTTCTGCAGTTGGTATTTTCAGTTTTTAGAGACATAAGTTACTTTTGTTAATGAATTAAGAAAATAATAAATAAAAAAAGTAATAAATAATGAAATCTTTTTTTCTGTCCCTTATTTGGAAGGTCTGCTTTAAAAATTGAGATTTTGATGTTCATTTCATGAGATTATTTTAATTTTGTTTTAGAAAACAATGACGTGTAAGTGAAGTGACCTGCACTTTCAGACCTTTTCTAAATTCTGAATTTCTTTCCAGAAGCTTCCTGTAAAGTGAAACTCCAGGCTGTGGCACTGAACCGAAACCAGCTCTCAGCCCTGCTCGCAGCCAGACTTCAACTTCCACTAGGGATGTGTAATGCAGCAGATAAAGGTCAATCCAGATGTATTGTAAAGAAACAGGAGTCAGCTACTTTAATACACACACACACAGACAGACAGACACACACACAGACAGACACACACACACAGACACACACACACACACACACACACACAGACAGACACACACACACACACACACACACACACAGACAGACACACACATATAATATATATATATATATATATATAAACCCATTATATTAGTAAAGATCATCTTTTCTCTTTGTAGTTTATACACATATGACTAGTTAATGACAAGCACTGGTTTAAATGTGCAGGAGATCAAAACAGTTTATTAGAGAGTGTCAGACAGACAGCCAAGACTCATCATTAGTTCCCTTCAAAGGTTCGATAACCTACTCACTGACTTATATCTTAACACAGCACATTTGGACGTCATCGTCAACTTCTGGTAGGAAAGCCTTCACAGATGATATGGATGATTTTCATAAATTATATGGCTGCATGTTTCAGGGAAGTTAGAATTAGTAAATTAAACCCAACACAGGTAATAAAATGTTCTGCACACTACTTTCAAATTCTGCAGTAAAAACTCCATTTTCAGGATGTGTGTGATGTGACAGCTGACTTCTTTTGGCCTGATAAGATACAAACTAAAGATAAGAACTTTATTGATCCCTTGGGAGGGTTTCCGCAGGGAAATTAAGGTTCCAGCAGCATATTTTATATATATATGTATTATTATACAACAATCAGATCTATATTGGACACCAGTCTGGACCTGCTGTCCCACAAATTCAATTTAAGTCTTAAAAACAATTCTAAGAAGAGCAGTTGGAACTAAGTCCTGGTCTTCCTTTCTGTATCTGCTGGTTATGTGGACTCCGACTGAAACTTACCCAGATAATATCCGTACGTCGCTTGCTTGTACTCTTCCCAGGAGATTTTGTTATCTTTGTTGAGGTCATAGTCGGACCAAACCTTCGCCACATTTTCATAAACGTAGCGCTTCTGGACTCTTTTGATCCATGTCTTCAGCTCCTCTGTAGTAATGTATCCATCCCCGTCTCTGTCAATGCGGTCGACTATTTTCCTAAAGTATTTCAAAGACAAGCATCACGTTTCTTTTAGTTGGATACATCAGTTCTGTGTAAGCGAAATCACTCCTCCGAATGGTTCTGGAGGAAGTTCTACCCCTGAGGCAGAACAAATGCAACTGATTCAGAGAATAACCAGTTAAAATAACCAATAGGCAGAGACAGACAGCTCCACATACTGGTTATTTTAATTGAACATTGTCTTAACCAACTGAGACTGGTCTGCCTCAGAGGCAGCACTGCCTCCAGAACCAATTCCAGTTGTGATTTTGAATACAAGCCCATCAGTTCACTTCACAGAGGAAAAGCTCAGGATTTTAAAATCAGGAGTAGAGCGACTGATGATCAGAGCACCCTAATGAAACACATCCTGAACAGACGTCACGCTCTGTCCTCACATCACACCCAGTGTGATGCTGGTCAGGTGGGGACCCGGCGCTTTGCTGAAAACTGCCAGCGGTTGTAAATGTATCGGAGGAGGCTCGTCTTCACCCCCACAGTGCCGGAGGGGACAGAGGGACAGTCATAGCAGGGCTGTAACTTGTGTCTCTAAACTCTGGGGGATTTTAAAAGTCTGAAAATGCTCCAGTAACAGGAATCTGACCCACGATTTCTCCTCTCATTTACAGTCAGACAGTTTATTTTTATCTCTGCTGCCACGTTGGGATGTTGAAGGACCTCCCACTCAAACACACACACACACTCATACTCACTCACAGACTCTCATACACTCACTCCCACCCACTCATTCACACACTCATTCACACCAACTGGTTCTCAGTGTAATGTTAATAACGTGTCTGTGTAGAGTGTGTAGGGTGAGGAGCGTGTGTAGGTGGATGTGTATGGTGTGTAGGGTGAGGAGGGTGTGTAGGTTGAGGAGGGTGTGTAGGTGGATGAGGATGGTGTGTAGGATGTGTAGGTGGATGAGGAGGGTGTATAGGGTGAGGAGGGTGTGTAGGATGTGTAGGTAGATGAGGGGGGTGTGTGGGGTGAGGAGGGTGTGTAGGATGTGTAGGTAGATGAGGGGGGTGTGTGGGGTGAGGAGGGTGTGTAGGGTGAGGAGGGTGTGTAGGATGTGTAGGTAGATGAGGGGGGTGTGTAGGGTAAGGAGGGTGTGTAGGATGAGGAGGTGGATGAGGAGGGTGTGTAGGTGGAAGTGGTGTGTACGTAAATGAGGGTGTGTAGGTAAATGAGGGTGTGTAGGTAGATTAGGAGGGTGTGTAGGTGGATGAGGACGGTGTGTAGGGTGAGGAGGAGGGTGTGTAAGGTGAGATGAAGGGTGAGGAGGGTGTGTAGGTAGATGAGGAGGGTGTGTAGGTAGATGAGGAGGGTGTGTAGGTAGATGAGGAGGGTGTGTAGGGTGAGGAGGGTGTGTAAGGTGAGATGAAGGGTGAGGAGGGTGTGTAGGTAGATGAGGGTGTGCAGGGTGAGGAGGGTGTGCAGGGTGAGGAGGGTGTGCAGGGTGAGGAGGGTGTGTAGGTAGATGAGGAGGGTGTGTAGGTAGATGAGGAGGGTGTGTAGGGTGAGGAGGGTGTGGGTGGAGAAGCTCACCCCAGCCGGGCTCTGCTCTCCTCCGGGCTCAACTGCTCGAAGGTCCGGGCCTCCTCTTTCCCCAGAAAAGCCTCGTGGTCGTAGCGGTGACTCTGGTTGTCCTCGTGCGGCTGCGTGCTGAGCTCGGGCTCGTGGTGAACCCGCTCCTTCCTCAGAGTGGGTTTACTGCTCACCGGCACCGACAGCAGCGGCACCGACAGCAGCACCGACAGCAGCACCGCGCTCAGGGGGGCGCGCGCCTGCATGCTGAGGTCCGACTGCGCTGAGCCGCTGACTCACTGAGGGATTCACTGAGTCACTGAGTCACGGATTCACCGAATCCATGAGTCAGTGAATCAGTGAATCAATGAGTCCGCAGAGGAAGGAGACTCGAGCATTTTCAGTAACTCTGATTAACCGAACCGAATCAATATAAAGTGAACCGAATCAAACTGAACCGAAATGAACCGAACACCACATCAACACACAACGACCGCTACTGCCGCTCCCACAATCCTCAGCGGCGCCCTGCTATTGGCTGAACGTCGCCACGTAAACAAAGGAGGATAAACACACACATACACACACTGATACACACTTACATGCACACACACTGAAACACACACACACACACACACACACACACACACACTGATACACACATACACTCTGATTGACACACTGATACACACACAGAGATACACACATTGATAGATAGATACATACACACACACACACACACACACACTGATACATACAAAGGAGCAGCAGTGGTTAGGGAAGGTCACTGCTTCAAATCCCTGAAGTGGCAGGACATGACTAAAGTGCCCTTGATCAAGACACTGAACTCCCCAGCTGCTTCCTGAGGATAGGGCTGCCCACTGCTCTGGGCACGTGTGCTCACTGCCCCCTGGTGTGTGAATTCACTAGTGTGTAAGTGTGTATCACTGTGTGTGGATGGGTTAAATGTGGAGGATTAGTTCCAGTGTATACCAAACACAGTGGGTTAAAAAAGTATAATTATTTTATTATTATTTTACACACGCACACACAAACATTAATACACACACTGATACACATACATGCATATACACACACATGCTGACACACTCACTGATACACACAAAGATCCACACACACACACACACACACACACACACACACACACACACACTGTTTTACACACACTGATAAACACAGACACTCATACACACACAATCATGAACTGATACACACACACACACACACACTGATAAACAAACACAAAATGATACATACATATACACAGACACAGTGATACACTCACACACATGCACACACTCAAACACACACACACATACACTGATACAAAAACAAACTGATACACTCTTGCTGACACATTCACACTCACTGATCCTCAACCACACACTGATACACACAGACACACTGTTACACACACACACTGATACACACACACTCACACTGATACTCTCACACACAATAAACATGACAGACACTCATACACACACTACTCACACACACACACTCTGATGCATACAAACTGATACATACTGTCATATACCCTTCCACCTCTCAGGACTCCATTTCCCAAGATCCCTCAGTCAGTCACTTAACTGATCATGTGACACTCAGATCACAATCACCTGAGTACTGATGGTTCACACCTGGACTGGGATGTATTTAGGCCTAGCAGTCCCTGCACTCTCTGTCTAGCTTTGCCTGGCCACCTTATATCTTTCTGAGTGTTTCTTGTATTAGTTCTTTCGTGTTTGACCCATTTTTCCTGTTTTTGACTCTGCCCTTGCCTCGTCCTTCATTCTGACCTTCTGGTTTTTGATCCTTGCCTGTTTGACCCTGTTTGTGATTTTGCTGAATACTTTACCATTAAATTGGTATTTTTATATCTGCGTCTGCTCCACTCTGTCCAGCCCTGACACATACACACAAAGATACATAAACACTGATACATTAACACACTCACAAAAACACACACTGAAATACACACACTTGATACACATTTACATACACATACACTGATACCCACACACTGCTACACACACACACACACATACTATGAACACACAGATACACACATACACTAATACACACACTCTGATACACACAAAGATGCTCACACAGACACATTGAGACACACAATAATACACAAACAGACTCTCATACACTGATACACACTCACATTCACACACACACACACTCACACTGATACACACACACTTGTACACACACACACACAAACTGATACACACACACAGACTCACACATTCTCACACACAAATAACCTCACACTGACACACACACACACACACACACACACACTAATACTCAGACACTGATACACACACACACTGATGCATTGA
>CM067514.1:30879286-30884286 GCA_034509495.1 Acestrorhynchus altus
CTTCACGTGATCACTCTGGTTTGAGATGGTGGAGATGGTTGGACGCTGATGGCTGATCGCTGGTGCCTGTTTATGGTTCTAACACCATAATCAAGTTCGCGGATGACACCACGGTGATAGGCCTGATCAGAGACGACGATGAGACGGCCTACAGCATCTACAGCGTACAGCATCTGTCACTATGGTGCCAAGAAAACAACCTGGAGCTCAACACAAGCAAAACCAAGGAGATCATCATGGACTTCAGGAGGTCTAGAAGCCTGCACTCTCCTATCTACATCAGCGGAGCTGCAGTAGAGCAGGTGTCCAGCTTCAAGTTCCTCTGCATCCACATCTCCAGTGATCTCTCCTGGTCTCTGAACTCCTCCGTCCTGGTCAGAAAGGCACAGCAGCGCCTTTACTTCCTTCGGAGCCTGAAGAAGGTTCACCTGTCTCCCAGAATCCTGGTGAACTTCTGCCGCTGCACCATTGAGAGCATACTCACCAACTGCATCTCAGTATGGTACGGCAACTGCTGCGTTGCTGACCAGAAAGCACTCCAGCGAGTAGTGAAGATGGCCCAACGCATCACAGGCACCCAGCTACCCACCATCCAGGACATTTATCACAAAAGCAGCCTGGGCAGGGCGAGGAACGTTTCTCACCCGAACCACAAACTTTTCACCCTACTCCCATCTGGCAGGCGTTACAGGAGCCTCCCTTCCCGCACCAGCAGGCTCAGGAAAAGCTTTTTTCCTGAAGCGGTGACCATGGTGAACGCCGCACGGACATATTCATTGCACTATCACTTCTGCACGGACACTTTAATTCACTGCACTATCAGTTCAACACCCACAAACTCTGCACACACACCTTAACTTTGCACTGCCTTTCTGCATCTTTGCACCATCACCCACTATACTGCACTTTATTCATATTCACCAACATACAGTAATACTGTAATGCTCATTCTATTCGGTACTGTTTGGTATTTGTTTACTGTTGGTATTCGTTTATGATTCTGTAACACTGTCCACTCTATACAGCACAGCTGGTATTCATTTCAACTGTATTGCTGCCACCACATGCATACTACATTCTGCACATCTGCTCGGTATATGTAACTACATACTTGTACATTTATATAAGAAATACTTATGTATACATATTTATATCTATGCACTTTATGTAAATAACACTGCATATTGCACTTCTGGTTGGATGCTAACTGCATTTCATTGGCTCTGTACTGGTATTTTGCACAATCACAATAAAGATGAATTTAATCTAATCTAATATTTCAATTACAAAAGTAACACCTCAAATCTAAAGGTTGGTTTACTCAATATTAGATCACTCAATTCAAAGGCAGTCATTATGAATGAAATTATAAATGATCAGAAACTCAATGTTCTGTGCCTCAATGAAACTTGGATCAGACCTGATGAATATATGGCACTAAATGAAGCCACACCTGAAGGTTACACTTATGTGCACAACCGAGACTGTCAGGTAGAGGAGGCGGAGTCTGTATAATCTACCAAAATATTATAGAAATTAATCAGATACACTATAACACCTTCACTTCCTCTGAAAGTCTGTCTATTAACATCATTAATCCAGCCACACACAAGAACATAGTCATTAATTAATCTATATAGACCTGCAGGACCCGACTCTGAGTTTTTAAAGAATTTAGTGAATTTGCTGTAGACGTAGAGGTCTGCAGTGATAAAGTAATGATTTTAGGAGATTTTAATATTCACTTTGAGAAGGTAGATGATCCTTTAAAAAAGGCATTTACCTCAATTCTAGACTCTGTAGGTTTTATCCAGAATGTAACCGGGCCGACACATTACTGTAATCACACTCTGGATCTGGTTCTGTCGCTGGGTGTTGACATAAATAACTTAAATACTCTTCCCCAAACCACAGCAATCTCAGATCATTATTTAATTTCCTTTGAGCTACAGCTTCACCAAAATGTAAGTACGTCCCCTCATTACTGCATGAAGCGTTTAATAAGATCAACTACAGCCCAACAAATTACTGAACACCTCCCTGATTTATCAACACCAGATTATTATTATTATTATCAGACAGATCCAGAGGAGTTAGATAAATTAACCAACTGTTTACAGAATAACTTCAGATCAACATTGAAGAATGTAAGCTCCACTTAAATATAAAAAAATAAGACTCCATGTTACAACAATCAGACTCGTACCTTAAAACAGTCAGTGTGAAGGCTAGAACGGCGTTCCACTAAACTGGAAGTGTTCCACTCAGCTTGGAAGAACAGTCTAATTGATTATAGAAGGGCTCTCATTAGAGCTCGTTCAGATTATTTATCCACAATGATTGAAAAACAAAAACGATCCCAGAGTTTCAGAGGCTTTCAGTACAATCTCAAAACTTAACACCACCGAAGATTCCATCAAACTTCTCCAGTAATATATTTACGGACTTTTTCAATCATAAAATAGAAAATATTAGACGGAAAATTCAGCCCATAATATTAAACCCAAACAGTTTGTCTTCTGGTGCTGATATAGAACTAAATATAGATCTATTCGTAATATTTCTAAGTTAAGAAAAGCCCTGTCCTTACACACTGCTGAAAAACTGGTGCTTTAATTACCTCAAGGTTAGATTACTGCAATTCACTATTATCAGGTTGTTCAAGCAGGAACCTAAACAGACTTCAGTTCAAAATGCTGCAGCCAGGGTCCGACTAAAACTAGAACACCTGACTATATCAGTCCAATACTATCAGCACTGCACTGGCTTCTGGTCAGATTCTGTACTGATTATAAAATTCTTTTATTTACATATAAAGCCCTACATGGTCTCGCTGCTGAATACTTACAGGATCTAATTCACCTTTATGAGCATCATCATCACCCAGATCACAGGGTGCTGGCTTCCTATTAGTTCCCAGAATTCAGAAGGCTTCAGCAGGGGAAGAGCCTTTTCTCACAAAGCCCCCCAGCTCTGGAATAACCTTCAGATAATGTTCGGGACTCAGACACAGTCTCAGTCTTCAAGTCTAGGCTGAAAACTTACTTGTTCAGTGTAGCATTTGGTCATTATTGTCTTAGCTTAGTTACAGGCTGCAGATCCAGGGGTTCATGGACACTGGGATTTATGGTAAACTGGGATTTATGGTAAACTGGGATTTATGGTAAACTGGGATGTTGGTGCTGCCGTCTGACTCCTTCTCGCGATCACTCTGGTTTGTGACGGTGGAGCAGTTAGACGCCAATGTTTCAGGATGCTCCCATGTTTATGTTCTTCTGGTTCTCTCCTTAGTTACGCTGTTATAGTCAGATCTGCCGGAGTCACTCGCCACACTCTGATAATGTTTACATTCTCTGTTCTCTTTTTAAATTCCAAACTAATTCATCTCTGTATCTTTTCCGAGTTAACAATGACCCACCAGCCAGAACTGATTAGGTCCTAACCTCAAGTTCTTCTGCCCCATCTGAGAAGGACCCCAAGCTCCCCTGATACATCTTTACATTGGCTCTCCACCTTCCACCAACTGGACCTGGACTAGTTTCCCTCCCTGCCATGGACTAGCTGCTCACCCACCATCACCAACTGTTTAGAAATGTACTGTTACTATTATGTCCTCCAGAGAACTAACATTACTTCAGTACCAGAGTATTAGAACAGAGGTGTGGGGGTCCAGTGTCCCCTAACTATGTATAAGTAGTTTGTCCAGAGGAGGATATGTCCTCGCCCTTGTGAGCCAGCTCTGAGGGAGTTTTTCTTTGCAACTGTTGCCCGTTGGTTTGCTCACTTGATGATCTGTCTCTTATCCTTTTTTTCATCTGTTGTTCACCTTTTTATTTCTTGATTTCTGTGAAGCTGCTCTGTGACAACTTCAGTTGTGAAGAGCGATATAAAAATAAATGTTGTTGATGATGATGATGATGACGATGATGATGATTATGATGATGATGATGATGTTGTGAATGTTGGTGTGAACATTGGTGTGGATGTTGCTTTGAATGCGGCTCTAAATGTTGGTGTGCATTTAGGTTTGACTGCTGTTGTGAATGTTTGTGTGAATGCTCATGTGGATGTTGATTTGAATGTTGTTGTTAATGTTGATGTGAACTTCGGTGTGAATGTTGGTGTAAATGCAGGTGTGAATGTTGGTTTGAATGCCGTTGTAAATGTTGTGAATGCTGGTGTAAATACAAGTGTGTGAATGTTGGTGTGGGTGCTGTTGTAAATGTTGTTGTAAATGTTGTTGTGAATGTTAAGTGTGAATGTTGGTGTGGGTGCTGTTGTAAATGTTGTTGTAAATGTTGTTGTGAAAGTTAAGTGTGAATGTTGGTGTGGGTGCTGTTGTAACTTTTGTAAATGTTGTTGTAAATGTTGTTGTGAATGTTAAGTGTGAATGTTGGTGTGAATTCTGGTGTGAATGATGGTGTGAATGTTGCTGTGGATGTTGGAGATCTCATCAGCCAGTACATCAGCAGATGGTTCTAGCTTTCTACATCCATAGCGGCACAGAAAGATGTGCTGTGAGTTTAATCTCAGCTCTTATGTTAATAAACATGTAGAGTTATTGTAGAGTTATAAATCTGCAGTTTCACAGCCGTCCTGTCAGTGGAGCTGTTTCCCTGTGCATCGGAACACTTTGGAGACTGCACAGTGGACCATTCACATACACCAAGTTCAAACCTGTCCTTCACCTTTCTGATCTATAGACCAGTGTGTGCCCTGTTTGGTGGTCGTCCAGGACCAGCTGTAGGGTCTACTGCAGGATCGCTGAATGATGATGGAACAGGTTTTGATGTGTCTGATGTCTTTTTTTATGTTGACCTTCAGTACTTACATTTATTATTCTATTGCTCTGGCAATAGACCCTGGCTGCTCTCAGCAGTATTGCAATCTTCTAATATGAATGTCTAATATATATATATATATATAATGGTATATATATTATATAATAATAATAATAATAATAATAATAATAATAATAATAATAATAATAATAATAATAA
>CM067514.1:30886786-30919286 GCA_034509495.1 Acestrorhynchus altus
AGAAGTCCACCCCTATGTCCTGTGTGCTGATTTTCTTAACAGTTGTCATGGTAAAAATAATGGTGTAAAAGTACGACGAGGACAACCTGGGATCTGCAAACATAAATGAAAGAAAAATCATTTACCAAAAGCTAAACTCAACAAATGAGTTTTTAACTTGGAGAAGTTCTGAACATTACCTGGAAGCTTATTCCACAGTTGGGGCTTTATGGAAAAAAGCTTTTTCCCACTGAATCCCAGCATGTGGGCACCTAATACCTTAAATATCAATGTTTTGTCTTTTGGAAATAAAGACTTGCAGGTCCCCAGAAGCAAGTCGAGGAGACTAGACAGCTGAGAAATCAGTGAGGTTTAACTCTTTTTGGACTCTTCTGTCATTCTTTACAGAAGAATTTTACACAGTCCTTGATTTTCTTTCATGTGTTTGATTTGCCTAGATCTAGTTGCATATCGTCCATGTGGGACAGTGGATGTTGAGGCCATGTTTTCTTACAACTGGTCTACTGGCAGTACAATGTGAATAAGAGTTATTATTAGAACTGTTCTAGGAGTGTTTCAGGAGTGTTTTAAATGTGTGTGAGGAGTATTATAGGAGTGTTTCAGGAGTGTTTTAAATATGTGTGAGCAGTATTATATGAGTGTTTCAGGAGTGTTTTAAATGTGTGTGAGGAGTATTATAGGAGTACCAGGAGTGTTTTAAATGTGTGTGAGGAGTATTATAGGAGTGTTTCTGGGGTGTTTTAAATGTGTGTGAGCAGTATTATAGGAGTGTTTCAGGAGTGTTTTAAATGTGTGTGAGGAGTATTATAGGAGTGTTTCTGGAGTGTTTTAAATATGTGTGAGCAGTATTATAGGAGTGTTTCAGGAGTGTTTTAAATTTGTGTGAGGAGTATTATAGGAGTGTTTCTGGAGTGTTTTAAATATGTGTGAGCAGTATTACTGGAGTGTTTTAAATGTGAGGAGTATTATAGGAGTGTTTCAGGAGTGTTTTAAATGTGTGTGAGGAGTATTATAGGAGTGTTTCAGGAGAGTATTAAATGTGTGTGAGGAGTATTATATAAGTGTTTCAGGAGTGTTTTAAATGTGTGTGAGGAGTATTATATGTGTTTCAGGAGTGTATTAAATGTGTGTGAGGAGTATTATAGGAGTGTTTCAGGAGTGTTTTAAATATGTGAGGAGTATTATAGGAGTGTCTTTAGGAGTGTTTTAAATGTGTGTGAGCAGTATGAAAGGAATGTTTCAGGAGCGTTTTAAATGTGTGTGAGGAACTATTATAGGAGTGTTTCAGGAGTGTTTTAAATGTGTGTGAGGAGTATTATAGGAGTGTTTTAGAGTGCTTTAAATGTGTGTGAGCAGTATTACAGGAGTGTTTTAAATGTGTGTGAGGAGTATTATAGGAGTGTTTCAGGAGTGTTTTAAATATGTGTGAGGAGTATTATAGGAGTGTTTCAGGAGTGTTTTAAATGTGTGTGAGGAGTATTATAGGAGTGTTTCAGGAGTGTATTAAATGTGTGTGGGGAGGAGTATTATAGGAGTGTTTCTGGAGTGTTTTAAATATGTGTGAGCAGTATTACAGGAGTGTTTTAAATGTGTGTGAGGAGTATTATAGGAGTGTTTCAGGATTGTTTTAAATATGTGTGAGCAGTATTATATGAGTGTTTCAGGAGTGTTTTAAACGTGTGTGAGGAGTATTATAGGAGTGTTTCTGGAGTGTTTTAAATGTGTGTGAGCAGTATTACTGGAGTGTTTTAAATGTGGAGAGTATTATAGGAGTGTTTCAGGAGAGTATTAAATGTGTGTGAGGAGTATTATATAAGTGTTTCAGGAGTGTTTTAAATGTGTGTGAGGAGTATTATAGGAGTTTTCAGGAGTATTAAATGTGAGGAGTATTATAGGAGTGTTTCAGGAGTGTTTTAAATATGTGTGAGGAGTATTATGGGAGTGTTCTAGGAGTGTTTTAAATGTGTGTGAGCAGTATGAAAGGAATGTTTCAGGAGTGTTTTAAATGTGTGTGAGGAGGAGTATTATAGGAGTGTTTCAGGAGTGTTTTAAATGTGTGTGAGGAGTATTATAGGAGTGTTTTAGGAGTGCTTTAAATGTGTGTGAGCAGTATTACTGGAGTGTATTAAATGTGTGTGAGGAGTATTATAGGAGTGTTTCAGGAGTGTTTTAAATGTGTGTGAGGAGTATTATAGGAGTGTTTCAGGAGAGTATTAAATGTGTGTGAGGAGTATTATATAAGTGTTTCAGGAATGTTTTAAATGTGTGTGAGGAGTATTATAGGAGTGTTTCAGGAGTGTATTAAATGTGTGTGAGGAGTATTATAGGAGTGTTTCAGGAGTGTTTTAAATGTGTGTGAGGAGTATTATAGGAGTGTTCTAGGAGTGTTTTAAATGTGTGTGAGCAGTATGAAAGGAATGTTTCAGGGAGTGTTTTAAATGTGTGTGAGGAGTATTATAGGAGTGTTTCAGGAGTGTTTTAAATGTGTGTGAGGAGTATTATAGGAGTGTTTTAGGAGTGCTTTAAATGTGTGTGAGCAGTATTACAGGAGTGTTTTAAATGTGTGTGTGTTATTTAGGAGTTTTAGGTGTGTTATATGAGCGGTATTTCTGGGGAGCTTCAGGAGTGCTTTAGGAGTGCTTTATGGGTGTATACATATATTATTTCCAAAATAGGGTAAGAAAAATATAAAAGTTTACTCAACAAGATTTTTTATTTCTTATTTTGTACCAAAATTCTTCATTATTATTAAAGTTCTGTAAACTCGTTTCTGCAGAACGATGCTGCAGCCTCACTCTGACTGCTCACTCTGACTGCTCACTCTGACTGCTCACTCTGAGTGCGCACTCTGACTGCTCACTCTGAATTCTCTCTGTTCAGAGTCAGAATGATTTAACTGACTATTTGAAGCAGTGTGTTTATTATTGATTGAGTAAATTAGAAAAGAGCTCTGAACCCCTGGGTTTCGTGGGAGAATGGATTCACTGAGTCTTGGTTCCAGTCAGTGTTTCTTTTCTGATTCTGAGGGAATGTTATGAACTTAGAAACTTAATCTACCAGTGAAGAGACAGATTAATCGGCTTAAAGGAGGTCAGGGAAGTGAATTTATGCGACCTTTGCAAAATATTTGTGGTTTTAAAATATAAAAATGCAGCAGTTAATTTTGAAACATGATGTAGCTGCTTAATTTCATTGTTTATTTTGATAAAATGATGTTTATTTATATTAAATATTGTATGTGTATTTTTGCCCATCTTGAGTTTCAGGTTCATTTGGATATTGTTTAGAGATGCTTCTGGTGTATTTTAGGTTCATTTAAAATCTGGCAGAAGTAACTTAGGAGTGTTTCAGGTTCACTTTGGAGTGTGTAAGAAGTGTTTCTGTTTATTAGGAGTGTTTCAGGGTGATTTAGGGCTGTTTTATTCGATAGTGATACTCCTGTCAGTTTTGTGAGATCAGAGGCTTCAGCTTTACACCACAGAGAAAATGAAATCTACTGGTACATTATGGGAAATGTAGTACTGGTAGAGAATTGGAGATATAAGTATAATAAATGTATAATTAAAGGTATAATACATTTTTCAGGGCAGTTACATGCTGTTTTCTAGACGCCATAACTGAGGATCAGATAAACCTACAGACTTCAGACACATTAACATCAGGTCTGTTTCCACTGAATTCAATTCTAGTTTAAATATCGAAGGAGTTTCCAGTGCATGTTTACTGCTCTGTCCACGTGAACATGATCAACCTGCGTACAGACTCTGACTGATCAGAGAGAGGGGGCGGGGCTAATGACATCACCGACCAAGATTTCAGAACAAAAGTCTTGTGAAGCGATAATACTGAAAAATACATAAATAACAAAAATAATAAAGGACCTTTTTTATTTTATTCAGACTACTATCAAGTATTTTGATGAATGTATTATAAATATCCTCGCCAATTACAAATTACTCAGTTTCAATTTTCTGGATGATCCATTTACAAAAGGATTTCTGAGATATAAAATCTTTTGTCTTTAAAAAAATACAAACAAAACGAAAACAAAACAACCCCACCCAAACATAATATAAAATAAATAACAATCTAAAATAATCTCTCAATATTTACATCTGAATTTAAGATGAGGTAGAAGCTCCTGAAAATAATATGTGCCACGTGTGCCTGTCAGCTACACTGTAAATGGACTGAAACTGTAACTGGAATATAACTGTGAATTCCTCCTGGTGTATGAAGTATATGTCATATATAAATTTGACATTATTGATGATCTGATGAGCTGGTAATGGCTCACTGATGGAGTGTGTGTGTGTGTGTGTGTGTGTGTGTGTGTGTAGGTCATAGTGGGGTTAATCAGCTGGGTGGTGTGTTTGTAAATGGCCGGCCACTGCCGGACACAACAAGGCAGAAGATCGTTGAGCTTGCTCACAGTGGAGCTCGACCCTGTGACATCTCCCGCATACTGCAGGTAAACACCACACACACACACACACACGCACAAACTCACTCATGCATACACACTCACTCACACACACACACTCAAACACACACACACACACACACACACACACACACACACACACACACACACACACACTAAAGTTAGTCATTTAATCTTAAGTGTCAAACTGTGCGTGTGTGTGTGTGTGTGTGTGTGTGTGTGTGCAGGTATCAAATGGCTGTGTGAGTAAGATCTTGGGCAGGTATTATGAAACTGGTTCTATTCGGCCGAGGGCCATTGGAGGTAGTAAACCAAGGGTAGCAACTCCTGAAGTGGTCAGTAAAATCGCTCAGTACAAACGTGAATGTCCATCCATTTTTGCCTGGGAGATCCGTGACAGGCTACTAAGTGAGGGAATCTGCACCAACGACAACATCCCCAGTGTGAGTCACTGTTACAACTTTACAACTTTAACTTATATTTAAATTATAATCATTATTATAAATCTGTTTAGTATTTACCATAAATTATTATTCTGTGTTCATAATTATTATTTTTTAATTTGCTATGAATTTAACAGTATCTACTATTTATTATTCAATATTTATGACAGATAGATAGATAGATAGATAGATAGATAGATAGATAGATAGATAGATTTATTAATAAAGATTAATAAAGATTTATTAATAGATACTTTATTGATCTTGGGGGACATTGGGGCATTATTCAATATCTACCATGAATTATTCACCATCTATTAAACATGATTCTTTACTTACCATGAAATATTCAGTATCCACTACAAATGATTCAGTATTTGAACTATCAAATAATACCAGACTGAACTAAGCACCGATGAACTGCTGAGAGCTCAGATTTTGTAGTCCACACACTCCTCACACTCACGCTCTCTCTCTTGCCTCATTCTTCTTAGGTTTCCTCCATAAACCGTGTTCTGCGTAACCTGGCCAGTGAGAAGCAGCAGATGGGGGCAGATGGTGTGTACGATAAGCTGAGGATGCTGAACGGTCAGACTAGCATGTGGGGGGCACGGCCTGGGTGGTACCCAGGAACTGCAGAGCCCGGTCAACCAAACCAAGGTGAATTTGAACACTATTAAAGATAAAACTTTGAAATGTACTTATTATTATATTACACTTATAATCATATCAAAGTAAACTGTACCCAACAATGAAGATAAGCAGGTATAAATAACAGCTCAATCAGCGTTTCATCTAGTCCACCTGCTCCTTCCGTCTACCATCCACTCTGACCGTCTGCCTCATCCACCCATTCCATCAGTTCTGTATGTTCACTGTATCCATTTGCTTCATCTGTCCATTTTGATCATCTCCAAAACTAAAACATTGCAGGAGAAGAAAAAAAATTTTGAATACACGCTCATGTTTGTATGTTCTACTTGGAATGACCAGTGCACCATCGCACCTACATGCACACAGAATGCAATGCAATAGGTCAAACTGGCATACACATGAACTGCAGATGAACTCCCATGGTATAGTTTTACCCCAGCCCTAGTCTCCCGTACTGTGTATTTTAGCCATACAGGGACATTTGTAGACTGTATTCAAATGCAATCCAAACAGAAACTGCTTTCGGTTTGCAACGTCCTTTTTGAACATCAAGAAGGGTTCTGGGCCATCATGTGCACTGAGCCTGACCTTGCCCATGGCTGCAGAGCCATTGTGTTGTTTTGTTCTGCACATTTAGATAGAAAATTATCAGTAAGTCAGTTTTACAATTTCTGAATCAGACTAAAAACCTTTAGCTCCAATGGCCTGATGCACACTGAGAGTCCATCACTCAGCCCAGTGCAGTGGGCATCAGAACTCCACCACAAACAGCACAAAAGGTCTGTGTCATGTCTGTCTAATCTCATCTTCATTGTCTCCGCACTAGCTCTGCCCTGTTCCCACCTGGGTCTCATTTGTAACCCAGCCCCTTAGTAATTCAGCCCCAGGTGTTTCTATTCTTGTCTGTGTATATATGGTCCTTTGTTTCAGACTTTGTTTATCAGTTTGTGTGTTAATAACCTAAATATGGACCTAAATATGAGGTCCCAGTTGGTGGTCTGCCACAAGCCCTTCAGCGTGGGTCCAACAATTCCTCCAAGGCCTGTGGCCAGAGGAAACGGCGGAGGCGGTATGCTCAGGTCAGGGGAGGCAAGGGTAGCTGGGACATGGTGCATGGGGGTTCTAATGCATGGGAATTATTGCTCTGCAGTGCTAGATGCAGCTCTCGTGCATCGGCTCCTGCTGTATCAGCTTCAGCACCTGTGATAACCTCCATGTCTTGGTCAGGGTCAACTAACAGATCCCCTTTGGGCACAGTTTTGGGCCTATGTCTATGCCCATGTTTCAGTTTGAGCTCATGCCCATGCACATGCCCATGCCCATGTCTCAGTCTGTGTCAGATTTAATTTATGTTCATGTATCTGTTCCTGTTTTGGTTCCCATGTCTGTCCCTGTTCCAATATTGGGTTTTGTCACTGTTTTTGTGTCGGGTCCTGTCAGTGTTTTTTCCATTGTCCAGTCCTGTCACTTCCCAAGTCCAGTCCCCTGCCATTTTAATGTCTCTCCAGTCCTGTTTCATGTTCTCTGCGTTCCCCACATCCAGTCTCCAGTCTCATCTTGTGCATCTCCACCAGGGCCCCTATCCCTGGTCCGGTCTCCTGTCTAGTTTTGTGTCAAGTCTCCTGTCATGTTTACAGTTTGTCTCCAGGTCCTGTCAGATCATCTGCCTTGTGTTTAAGTCTAGTTGTGTCTGTCTTGGTCTTGTTTGTCCAGTCCCTCTCCTTCACCTGCTCCATGGAGTGTTGGCTTACATGCTCCGGTGTCATGTTTAGCTCCCATGTCAGTCTTTGTTCTGTTTTGTTTCATTTCCCCTCATGTTTTGTAGCATGCATCTATTTTATTTTGATCTTGTCTCCGCCCTATCTCCGCTCCGTTCCCATCTGTGTCTCGTTTGTAACTTTGTAATTCAGTCCCAGGTGTTTCTAGACTTGTCCATGTGCATATGCTCTTTGGTTTCAGTCTTTGTTTGTCAGATTTTGTGTGTTTTAATGTCAGCATGTGTGCCAAGTTGTCTGTTATCCTGTTGGTTTTTCGAAATAAATATTCTAACCCTGTGAGTACATCCACCTTCTCACCTGTTCCATTAATCACAAGATTCTGCCACAAGGTAAAGAACAACTGCAGGATTTACATTATGTCAAAAAGTAAAAATAAAAATGGAAATGTGAGGTTTGTGTCACAACTAAATATTACAAGTACACATACAAGTCATATATTTAATACATTTATAACAATAAACATATTATACAACAATTATATAATTATATAATAATTATATAAAAATAACAACTATATAATAGTAGTATATAAAACTATATATAGTAGTTCATAGTTGTTGTAAATACATTAAATTGCACAAAAAGTCAAGTGATTAAAATCACCAACAACAACGAGACTGATGAAATGTGAGATATTGGGAGGAAAGGCATGCTTACAGTAAACAGGCAGTTACACTTTTCAATATAATTCTTACTTTGCTAGACCTCCTCAACACTTATACAGCTGTTAGATATGAAACACTGGATCCTTACACGTCTGCCGATGACACAGTGACAGGTGAGGTCTGTGAGCCCCCAGTGGGCAAAGCACCTCTCTGCTGCTTGCCGTTGAGGGTCTCAAAGCGAGCATAGAACTTGTTCAGTTCATCAGGGAGTGTGGTATGGCTGAGTTGTGACCCCCCTGCTCCTCTGCTGGTAATCTGTGATGTGGTCCTTGCCACATGCATCAGGAGTCTGTGTTGGTATAGTGTCCCTCTAGCTTCAGTCTGTTCTGTTCTTGGCCTCTCTGATAGATCTATGCAGATCATATCTGGTCCTTTTGTAGTCTTCAGCATTGCATGAGACAAATGCAGTTGAGTGTGCATGCAGCATGGACCAAACATCACAGCGCAAAACAGTCTTGTAGCACCAGATCAGTTTGTTCAGTCCACATTTTTAGAGTTTGACCTACTGTGGGGACCTTGATTGACTAGTTGCCTGTAGGCTGGGATAGAGCAATACAGAGATGTGGTCAGACTGCCTGAAGTGAGGCCCTGGCACTGCCTTGTAGGCGCCCCTCTCTTTGCTGTTGGTGGTCAAGAATGTTGTTTTGGCTAGTCAGAAAGCTCAAATGCATTGTAGCAGGGGGCTACAACGGACACAGTGTCCAGGTGAGCGGACCCTTGTTTGCTGATCGCGTCATGCAGCACCCTCAATGCAGTTGCAATGTTTGCTTGTTTGTGTTCTGAACTCTCTTGGTAGAGACTTCACCAACAGGAGTTTTATGTCAGCTGAACAGTGTTTCTTTTTCTGGTTGTACATCCCAACCCCAACTGTTGTTTACATACAAGTACGCATGCCTTGTCCTTACCGGACACTGTCGTCCAACCTTCACGGTGTACAGAGATTGAGGTGTTGTTCGAGACCCATGTCTCTGTAATAATAAGAACACAGCATTCTGTGAACTCACGCTGGGCTGCTGCTATGCCTCCCTGGCTGGGGGCAATGAGGTCCAAATGACTAAAGGTAAGTTTGTGGTGAACTTTACCAATATCCAGGAGTGCTGCAATAATGCAAAGACTTCTGCCACAGTGGGCACCGTCTTGGAACAGGTAATGTGAAGATGAAAAGACTGTAGTTAGTGAGAAATCAAGATGATCTACATTCTAAACAGCTCAGGGAATCGACCCTTTGTAACCTTTCAAATACTCCTTAAATTACTGTTCATCTTAATGCTTTATCTAAAGGCTCCTCATCAAAACCAAGAGAAGGCATATTTATTCATCAGGTCCTGCATCATTTTTCCTTCCCTGGAGTTTAGAGCATCTCCAGTGGGGGTTAGAAAGCTTAACTGCAGCTTAGGTGCAGATCCATCCCTCTCCTGGAACTCTGATTAATGACATTGGTGTGTGAAGGTTAACACAGTGAGCTAAAAGGCCTGTTGACTGGATTCTTGAGTTACACAATGTTGAGCACTGCATGTTTCCAGAGAATCCTTTTGTTGTTCCTGTCCAACTGTGTCATTAGGAGAATTCCAGCTTTGCAGCAGGTCTTGGCAATGTGTCTCTGACTGCAGGGTTTAATGGTTCCCCTTTTTCTGCTGCTTTGTGTTGTATGAAAAGCAGTTCCTTCTATTGAAGTGCTGGTGGTCACCTCAATGGCCCTCTGGACTCCCATAAAGTCAACAGCAGTGAAGACACCTTCAATGTGATGTGAAGATTTTTAAAGCCTAATCCTGGTCCCTGCACCATCAACCTTGTCCTTTTCAGGCACAGGTCAAGCATAAAGAGACAGTCATAAAGTGACTCTCCCCAAACAGCGAAGAGATGAATATGATGAAGTTATCCTTATTGAGGACCCACTGCCCTGTTTCAAATGTCCCCAGGTCTAGCTTGTGGAACTTTTATTATCAGCTCCACCAGCACTTTGTATAGCTGACAGTGTGCAGTGGAGCGAGTCCTCAGAAGCAGTGGAATAACATCTTCACATGTCTTCTTGCAGATGATTGCCAGCAGCAGGAGAACAGTAGTGAAAACACAAACTCCATCAGCTCCAATGGAGAGGATTCAGACGAGACCCAGATCCGTCTGCAGCTGAAAAGAAAGTTACAAAGAAATCGGACATCCTTCACTCAGGAACAGATAGAGGCCCTGGAAAAAGGTTAGACACAACATCTAATTTATTGCACTTTCATCTTCCAACCGACCTGCACAGAATGACGTCTTGATTTTACTTCCAGAGTTTGAAAGAACTCACTATCCTGACGTTTTCGCAAGAGAAAGACTTGCAACCAAAATTGACCTTCCAGAGGCTAGAATACAGGTAAACACACACACACACACACACACAAACACACACACACACACACACACCCCTATCCTGTATTGTGTGTCAGATTGGCACTTGAATTCAGATCTGACTCCTCCTACATGGTGTTAGGTTTGGTTCTCAAACAGACGAGCCAAATGGAGGAGAGAAGAAAAGCTGAGGAATCAACGTCGACAAGCCAGCAGCAACTCCAGCCATGTTCCAATCAGTAGCAGCTTTAGCACCAGTGTTTACCAGCAAATCCCCCAAGCCACCACTCCTGGTAAGCTCAAACACTCTCAGTTAAAAGCTTAAAACATCTAGTAAAACTGCACACTCCTGGTGAAACCTGAGCACTACCAGTAAAGCCCAAACACTTATGGTTAATCTGACAACTCCCAACTTAAAAACTCAAACACTCCCCGTTAAAACCTGAACACTCCCAATAAAACCCAAACACAGTGAACTAAACTAAACACAGTAAAACTAAAACACTACTGGTGAAACACAAACACTCCCAATAAAACACAAACACTCCTAGTAAAACAAAAAACACTTAGGATAAAACCTAAACACTCCCAATAAAACACAAACACTCCTAGTAAAACAAAAAAACACTTAGGATAAAACCTAAACACTCCCAATAAAACACAAACACTCCTAGTAAAACAAAAAAAACACTTAGGATAAAACCTAAACACTCCCAATAAAACACAAACACTCCTAGTAAAACAAAAAAACCACTTAGGATAAAACCTAAACACTCCCAATAAAACACAAACACTCCTAGTAAAACAAAAAAAAACACTTAGGATAAAACCTAAACACTCCCAATAAAACACAAACACTCCTAGTAAAACAAAAAAACACTTAGGATAAAACCTAAACACTCCCAATAAAACACAAACACAAATCAGTAAACAAGAAACACTTCTTGTTTATTCCACGTAAACTCAAACACCAAAAACGCCTGATGGGTATTCCAGAAAGCAGGATAAGCAACTAACCAGGTTTTTCAGTACCAGAAATCAAAAGCATAGAGAGTCAGTGTCAGTTCCCATAGCAACATGAAGTTAACCCTCAAAACTTCTCATGGCTGTTTTACTAAATCCTGTCCTGGAGTTGGCATGTCCTTTTCTTTAATCTTGCTGATTAAAATCTCTGTGAACATTTCCATATTTCATCACAGTCACTTATCTACGTCAACAAATTTTGTATGTCTTTGAACCCGAAATCCACACTTGAGATGTGAGATGTTACACTTTGTTTTCTAGGTTTGAAAACTCAGGATCAGAGTAACCTACAGACGCGATACATGTATCATAACTATAAGGCTCACCCCATCTAACCGTCAGGGTTAAACAAGCTCTCTGGAAAAGCAGCCTCAGAAAGTAAACAAAGAAATTCCCTGTAAACCTAAAAACTCCCTGTAAGGCTCCTCTTAAAACACTAGTGGTAGTTCCAAACACTCCAATTAAAGCACATACCCTCACCAGATCCCTCACCAGACATCACTGGGAAATGTTTTAAATATCTTTAATGTTTGACATGAGCTTTAAGTTTAAATCCAAAGCAGCTTTTCTCTAAAGTGTCTTGACAAAACAGATCTACCTTTAGGTTGTGGATTTTATTCTCCATAAAGCTGGTTTGTTTGGACTCTTGCAGTGTCTTTTACGTCAGGCTCTATGCTGGCCAGGTCGGACTCAGCTTTGACAAACTCGTACAGTGGCCTGCCGCCCATGCCCAGCTTCACTATGGCTAATAACCTCCCGATGCAGGTAATGACAGCCTCCCGTTCTGTGTCTGTATGAAAGCATGTGACATTTCCTGAAGTACCGTCTGTCTTTGGACCCATTAATAATAACACATTTTAAACCATCACCACATTTTAGTTCACCGTACAAACACGTACACAGAGCCCTCCATAATGTTTGGAACACATTACAGTGATATGTCTCTCTGCTCCACAGGTTATAATTTCCAGTCAATCAAATCAGATGTCATTAAAGAACACATTCCAGACTTTTTAGAGGTGTTTGCACACACACTGTTCAGGACAATTAAAGGACTACTCGAAGTCATTGATTTTTGGACTGCTTTATCAAAACTCTACTCTTCAGCTTTTGCTTGTTTTAGGGTTTGTTCCCTTACGTTGAACGAACCCATCACGCACGGTGGTTAGAAAGTCATTATCTTCTATGGGAGGCATTTACTAGAACTTAGGCTGAGATGTTCCTTCAATGCTACAGCAGCAGCTGTGTCCGACATACATGCCCAAGCCATTATATGTTTCATGGATGAGGCGGTGTTGTGGACATTTACGTTAGAACGTTACTTTTGTCAGCACTCTAATTCATCTATCTGTCCTCCAGACCTTTTCCAGAGCTGTAGGCTCCTTTTAGCACACTTTGGCTAGCTGTAATTTGGCCTTTGTGTTTTTGTGGTTTGCATTTTGTACTGTAGCCTCTCTGCGAATACACACCTGTCTCATCATGGCTGTTTCTGATCTCATGGACAGATGATTTTTACAGTCTTTACCATAACGAGGATTGTTCTGCCACCAGTAGGGCAGGTCTTCCTTGGCCTACCAGTCCCTTTGCAATGAATCACTAGTGAGCTCATTCACCTTAATGATGTTCCACAGAGCTGATTTTGGTAATCCATCGTTGGACTGATGTCTCTTTTCTTTTACTGATTTTACTTCTTTGACTTTGATTGGCATTGTTTATCCTCACATTGTACCTGTGGAAACTACAGGCTCCAAAGGTCTGCTTTAATGAAGCAATGGAACACACCAAACGTTATGGGGGACTGTGTCTGTAAGTCTGGACCTTTAAAAATCAAACCAATCAGCAGAGAGCCCTATCAATGTGCCTTTCACTCTATATTTACACTAACATCGATCAGCCATAACATTAGTACCATTTACATGTCAACTGAAAAACACTGATTAGGCAACTGGGCTTGTGGGTTAAGTCCCTGCTCTGGTCACTGTTTTTCCCATGTCCATGTGGGTTTCCTCTCACCTCAGAAATACACATGGTAGGTGAAATGGCTATGTGTGAGTGTGTGTGGTACCCTGCAATCCAGCCACGACCCTGACCAGGGCAAACCAGATAAGATGGAAAAAATGAAAGTGGCAAATGAACAGGAAAAATTTGTGTTTTACCAAAAAGTAGTCCAAGAAAGGACTTCTTGTGAACTGGGTCATGAGCACCCAAGGCTCATGGACGTGTCACCTCACAGCCAACTGAAGCTTGATGGGACACCTTCAGAGACCTTTCAGAGTCCACCCTTAACAGGTCAGAGCTGTTGTGGCAGGACAATGGGGACCGACTTTGTATTAGGCTGGTGGTATTAATGTTCTGGCTGATTGGTGTATATTATATATACTACTTATATTCTCTTTTCATAGCCCAGCCAGACCTCCTCCTACTCCTGCATGCTGCCCACCAATCCATCAGTGAACGGGCGGAGCTACGATACATACACGCCCACTCATATGCAAGCACACATGAACAGCCAATCAATGTCTACTTCCGGTACCACCTCTACAGGTAGGCAGAGACTGTCTGGGCTTGGTGGTGTCAGGGAAAGGTTGATTTTGATTGTCGAGGTTTTTATAAATGTAGTTTCTGTGCAGTTTTTAGGTACTAAGCCCTCCATCTACTGAAACTTCTTAGAATCCACTTTTCACTTAGTCCAGTCCTAACTGCAGCACTCTCAGTGTCCTCTCAGCCCAAAGGACCGAACCAGTGACCTCCCTATCACCCCTGATGCTTCTCCATCAGAGTGGTTCCGTGAGAGATCCCGATTCCCTCGGCTCTTTGAGAACTTTCCTTTAAGAGTGACTGCAGTCTTTGTGGAACAGTTTAAAAGTGGCAGTGTTCCATTTAAGCACACTGTCTTCACTACACTGACCAGCACACCCCTACACACTACTCACTACACTGAACAACACACCCCTACACTCTACTCACTACATCGACCAGCACACCCCTACACACTACTCACTACATTGACCAGCACACCCCTACACTCTGCTCACTACACTGACCAGCACACCCCTACACACTACTCACTACACTGACCAACACACCCCTACACACTACTCACTTCACTGACCAACACACCCCTACACTCTACTCACTACATCGACCAGCACACCCCTACACTCTACTCACTACACTGACCAGCGCACCCCTACACTCTACTCACTACACTGACCAGCACACCCCTACACTCTACTCACTACATCGACCAGCACACCCCTACACTCTACTCACTACACTGACCAGCGCACCCCTACACTCTACTCACTACACTGACCAGCACACCCCTACACTCTGCTCACTACACTGACCAGCACATCCCTACACTCTACTCACTACACTGACCAGCGCACCCCTACACTCTACTCACTACATCGACCAGCACACCCCTACACTCTACTCACTACATAGACCAGCGCACCCGTACACTCTACTCACTACATCGACCAGCGCACCCCTACACACTACTCACTACACTGACCAACACACCCCTACACTCTACTCACTACACTGACCAGCACACCCCTACACTCCTCACTACACTGACCAGCACACCCCTACACTCTACTCACTACACTGACCAACGCACCCCTACACTCTACTCACTACACTGACCAACACACCCCTACACTTCACTACACAACATGATATGCCCAAGTTAGGAATTTCAGGTATTGGTGTGATGTGAATAGGAGCTCCTGCACTGAATGTTGATGTGATTTCTGGCAGAATAGGTTGTATGTTTGAACAACAATTCTTACCAGATGATGTCAGTCACCATCATTGAGCACCTGCGGACGGGCAGTGTGCTGTCCACTGTGGGCGGTAATGCTTTTTTTAATTAGAACGCCCCACCTGTCTGGCTCCCACTCTCATACATAGCTTGAACTGATATTTTACATTGCTTTGCAGTGAACACAATGGTCAGTGTTCTGAAGGCATTCCCAAGCCTTCCCCTGAGATAACACCTCTTCAAAATCAATGTATACACCGGAGTGCAGTTTTTGTGTTTGGTGTTTAGTCTGCAACTAAAATTACATGTAAATGTGTGATTTTCCAGTTTCCAAAGCAGGTTTTCACAACATTTATATTAAACACACCACTAACGTGTAAGGGAAAAAAATTACAAACAATATCTGTTGTCAGATGTTTCACATTCCAAGAGATTCAGCCTCTTAATGGACACCACTTTTCACTGATGATCACACTTTTATTCAAAACAGATTTCAATCAGATGCAGATCAGTTTAAAGGCTTTTCATTCATATTCACAACCCAGTTTATCTGACTGGAGGATGGTGTGCTGGATCATTACTGAGGCTCAGGACTGTTTGACTGATGGTGTGTGTGTGTGTGTGTGTGTGTGTGTGTGTGTGTGTGTGTGTGTGTGCAGGACTCATCTCCCCTGGAGTTTCAGTCCCAGTGCAGGTCCCCGGAGGAGAGCCGGATATTTCTCAGTTTTGGTCCCGACTGCAGTAAGGAGAAACACTACTTCACCCTCTGACCTAACAGCAGTATTTAACACACACACACAAGGAGAAAGTGTGTGTGTGTGTGTGTGTGTGTTTCTTCAGCACTGTTGTGAGGAATAACTGGAAGATGCTGCATGGAAAACCATTTGTTTCATTTTGTTCTGTTTAAGACTCTGAGAAAGATGAGAAACAAGAGGAGGAGGAGGAGGAGGACAGTGCTGGGACCATACTGGCCTTTATTTTAAAAGGACAACACAGTGCTGAACACAGTGCTATGAATTCTCTGATCTTCAGCGTCTAGTTCAGTTCAGACCGACCCACTTCCAGATCATATCAAACCAACACAGCAGCAAAGGCCTTTATCCTCTATTGTTTCCTGAGAGGAGCTTGAAAGAACACCAAGTCATGGTCATGGTGAACCAAGCAGCAGATCCTCAGAGGAGCTCCTGTCCGAACTGTTCTGGAGTAAATCTGTTTTTGGTAGAAACAGTCCCATCTTTTACTAAAAAATGGACTAAAACCCAAACATCAAATTAACTGGATTGAAGTTAATTTTGCCAGAATAAATCAGGAAATGAAACTTTATTTATTTTTCTGAAAATACAGTGGCATGCAAAAGTTTGGGCACCCCTGGTCAAAATGACTGTTACTGTGAACTGTTAAGCAAATCCATTTCTTCCTTACAGTCTTAAGTTCTGTCTGGGTCGTCCTGCCTGCTCTGCTCTTCTGAGGTCCGTCCACAGATTCTCAGTGATGTTCAGATCATGGGTCTGTGAGGACCAGGGTAAACATTCAGCTGCTCCTTCTGAGGTCTCTTGTGGATTTTGAGGCGTATTTAGGATCGTTTTCCGTTTGTAGATTCATTTTCCATTCACTTCAGCTTCTTCACAGATGCTTTTCTGTTTGCTCCCAGAATTTGCTGGAATTTCATTGAATTCATTCTTTCATCTACCTGTGAAAGTCCCTCATGCCACTGGCTGCAACACAACCCCAAAGCATGACTGATTCACCCCCATGCTTAACGGTTGGAGAGGTGTTTTTCATTCTGAGCCCTTCTTTCTCCAAACATATTTTTGCTCATTATGGCCAAATAGTTCTATTTTAACCTCAATTTTCAGGACTGTTTCAAAAATGCATCAGGCTTATTTAGATGTTCTTTTGCAAACGTCTGACACTGAATTTTGTAGTGGGAACGGAAGAGAGGTTTTCTTTGGGTGACTCTTCCATGAAGGCCATATTTGTGCAGGTGCTGCTGAACAACAGAACAACTCCACAACTCCAGAGTCTGATAAATCTTCCTGAAGGTCTTTGCAGCCAAACAGGGGTTCTGATTTACTTTTCTAGCAAGTCTATTAGCAGCAGTCTAAGAGAAAATTTTTCTAATTCTCTTGACCTCCACCGTTTCTGTTAACTGCCATTTCTTAATTACATTTCAAACTGAGGAAATGGCAACCTGAAAACACTTTACTATCCTATAGCTTCCCCTGCTTTGTGCTAGGCAGCTGCTTAGAAGAACCCATGACTGCTGTTTTTGTGACAAGGTTAAAGGAGTCTGGGTTTTTATTAAACTTTGAAATTTGCAACATCTGACCTTTCCTAACAATGATTGTGAACCAGCCATAACCCAAACAGGCTAATGAAGGTCTGAGACCTCAGGCAAAGTTATCTGAGCTCAGTTCTCCCAGGTTTCCATACTTGTATGGTACTGTTTAAATTTTTGAAAAGTGTGTTTCAACTTTACCTTTTTTTAGATGGTTTCATCTACAACTTACTGAACTGTTCACAGTAACAGTCATCTTGACCAGGGGTCCCCAAAATATTTATATACATGGCACTGTGTATAAATATTTAATGCAGACTTTTGAGCATCTTTAAACTTCTCTTCAGGTCTGGGTGTTGTTGCCGTAGAGATAGCTGTATTATTGTGTCCTACGCTGGAATCATTTGTGATCAACAAAAAATATTTATTGCTGAATTAATAAAGATGAAAAATAGTTGTTTACTGAACATATCAGAACTGAACCATCACTGATTGTAAAAACAGACCAAAGCTTTTTTTAATCTATTATGTTTTTCCTATTGTGTTTGTGAAGTTTTGTTCTCTAACCTGCTTCAGGACGGACCACTCTAATCAGCGGTCTTTTATTTATGATCATAATAAGTGTGTTTAATGTGTTTAATTTGAGGGTTTATCTGTAAATGTTTAATGCAATTCTATGGCTTCAGTTTATTTTAAAACTTTGTAAACTGAATTTGTGTAAACTATAAAGACATTTTGTACATGATTTCAGCTCTGTTTGCTTCTTTTTATATTACTAATCATCTTTAACACAAAGACAAGACAAGTCATCCACTTGGAACTAAGTTCAATCTGACAATTATCAAAACTTATTTTCTTATTCATATTCTTATTCTGTGACTTCTTAACATTGTGCTGTGTTAAGTTGAGTTGAGTATGAGTTCTACACTCTGAACTAGAAAACAAAGTTCATCTCCATATGAGAGACTATAAAGACTCAATATCTCAGAACTGCTGAAGCTGATGGAGATACACACATGTGCACACTCGCGCGCATGCACACACTCGCACACGCACACACTTTACTGAAATACAAAAGGAAAAGTTCAATTTAAAAAGTATTTTTTATTAAATTGAAACAGAAAATATTTGTATTTAAACACAACAACTGGATCGGCCCACTGCGGGTCAGACGGACCCCTCAGGATAAATCACCAACCAAGACTTTACCCATTACAGTCATACTGGGTTCAGTACCACAGGTACAGTGGGGTGTACAGGGTGCAGGGTGGGTGTTGGATATGAGATGTGTGCACAGCGTGTGCACAACTTGGGCAGAGTTGTTCAGGGGATGGTATTGGAATCCGAGAAAGCAGAGAATGTTCTAGAAGTTGAGCTGTACGTGGCTGCTGGGGGCGGAGCCACAGACTGGAGATTCCCCTTTACTGACCCTGCTGACGGTCTCAGACAAATCAGGAGGCAAATGCAGCTTCTGTAGAAAGACAGATGGGGAGGGGTAGAGAATGAGAGACAGACAGATGGGGAGGGGTAGAGAATGAGAGACAGACAGATGGGGAGGGGTAGACAATGAGGGAGAGACAGGAGAGGGACAGTGACAGAGGGAGTGAGAGGCAGACAGAGATGTTAAAACAGAAACAGAGAAAACAGCGAGTCTGGTCTTTAGGGGTGAGCTGCAGGTCGACTGGTCACAGTGAAACAGTTCAGCATGGCTTGGTGGTTAGCACGTTCGCCTCCCAGTTCGCTGAGGTCTTGGGTTCAAGGCCCATCTGTGTAAGAACCTAATCCTTGCCTTTACTGTTGATGTTCTGTAGTTATTATCACCAAACAATCTAAAGCCTTAACATCAAGGAACAAACATTAATCAGTCTCAACAATAGAATGGGCAGATTAACCAAAAAACATCTAAAGAAGCCGGTCCAGTTGTGGAACAGCACAAATAAATCGATGGTCAACCTGTTCCAGAATGAGGGGAAGAAGTAAGTATGGAAAAGCCTTGGATCGGCTCATGAAGCAAAGCACACCACATCCTTTGTGGTGCACTGGATCACCAGTACTTATTGGTGTGACATGGACGTTGTTGCTTAAAACTTAGAAGACCCACAAGCACAAGACCCACAACTGAAGACTCTACAGAAAAAGCCTGGAAGAGCTTCACAAAGGAGGAAACCCAGCATTTGGTGAAGACCACGGGTTCCAGACTTCAGACAGCCATTGACTGCAAAGGTTTCTCAACAAAGTATTAAAAATGAACCTTTTATATTAATGTGTTCAATTACTTTTGAGTCCCTGAAACGAGGAGGTTTGTAGAAAAATGGTTGCGATTCCTAAAGTTTGAAAGGCCATTTCTGTTCTGAACTAAAGCTGAACGTTTGTATTACAATTGAATCTCAGTTGTTTCATTTCAAATCATGAAAATTGCATCAAATATTTATTACTGTGTAATAAACCAACCGCTTACAGAGTAAATCACATCAGTTTCTGCATTAGGATTCATAACCTAGGTTTCAAGGGGTTGCCATGTAGATTCCATAGTTCACTACATTGTACTCGTTATTTTCCAACATCAAACATCATACCATAGTAGTTGTCAGCAAGCTCCACACAATTGGTGACTGGAAAAAGAGACGATGTAAAAAGAGGTGGAACATGGTCTTTAAAGTTTGAGAACCATTGTTCTAAAATTTTACATCCTTGTCACCTATTCAGATGTCAGAGATTCCAGCTACTCCAGCATGGTGGATTCATCTGTGCCATCACAAGACAGTTTGCTGTGTCTCCTAACAGTCTCGAGAGCACGGAGGAGATACCAGGACATGGGCTACTGCGTTAGGAAAGCTGTACGGGCCACAGAAGGGCACGTAACTGCCCAAAGTGCAGATCCTGTAGAGTTAATACACTTTGTTCAATCTTCTTCAAAACAATTTACATTACATTCGTTATCTGTTATCAGGGAAGCATTAAAGTGCCGTTGTGGGGGAGGGAGAGCATCCTGTTCTGTTCAGATGATGCTGAGTGGAGCATTGTCTGAAATGGAAATGTTATTAATAGATTACTGAATATTCTGTGAGATAAAATAATATTATTTAAATATTAATCTATGCAGGGAAAAGACTCATATCTCACATCTCCAGCTGTCACATACGGTTGGATGTTGAACGACTGTTGAATGACATATATAGTGTATCTTTTTGGATTTCATCTTTATGTCGACACCTGCGCCAAGAAAAATTCCTTGTACACCTGCTGTGAATATAGATTCTGATTCTAATTCTAAAGTCAACACCTAAAATTATTTGGAAATTTGGAAAAGTACATGGAATAAAGTAGGGGGATCTGTTCGGACCAAGGGCTGCACCAAACACAACACCAGGTTGGCTAATAAAACCATCCTGGACACCATTCATGTCCTAAATAAGGAACACAGACTATGGCCTTCTCGGAGCCTGCAGGAAGAACCAGTGTAAGAACTCATTGTGCCTTCGTCTGTGACGCTGCTTAATCAACAGAGAAGAGAAACACACACACCGTCATCATACTGACTTTCAGTACAGTCATCCAATACACACATTTACACATGGACAGTGCTACTACAGTGTGTGTGTGTGTGTGTGTGTGTTACCTGTGTCTTTTCATGATGTGTCTGATTGTTGGAGCTTCTGAATCAGCCAGTAGTTTCTCAGTAAGTCACTCTGATAGCAGGCGTGACCTGGAGGTAAGAGGAGCTGACTTGTGATCAGAAGGTTGCAGGTTTTGAGCGAGGCACCTAAAACTGCTCCCCGGGTGCGGCAGCAGAGGCTGCCCATCACACTTATGCCATGTGTGCACAGAGACACACACATACACACTACAAATACCATCTGTGTGTCCTACACCGATGGTAAATTAGGTGTCTTTGTTTTTCCTTTGATGATAACATATCAAAGTTCTATTTCTAACAGACAGTGTTTGTTTCCAGATTAAACCTCACGAATCAACACTTATGAAACACTGGTTGGTCAGTAATTACAGCGACACCACACAGAGTTTATCCAGAGTTTGCTGATCCAACATGTCATGTTATTAACGAGCCCTTTGTGTGTGGACAAGTGGAGTAAAATTAAGGATGTTGGGCAGATGTAATGTGTGTGTGGTTGACATGTCCTGGAGAATAGAAACCCTCTGAATTGTCCTTTTAGGTCAAGTAAGAAGCAACAGGGCATGTGTGTGGATTCATTTGCATTATGTGACATTACACTCTGAGATGTGAGAATTGTGCACGCATGCATACATAGTGATGCTGACACGTAAACGATATATTATGCAGCCCAATCAGTAATGTCTTTTTCCTTGTCAGAGCATCCTCGTTTCAGACGCTGCTGAAGAACCACACACACACACACACACACAAACCTCAGTGTTCCCATTTCAGGGTCACATGATGAGTAATTTAACCCTGTTCCCCTCAGCACAGAGGGAAGTGCTGGAGATTAACATCTGGCACACACCATCCACCAGAACGGAGCTCATTTAAATATTAATGCAGATTATTTCCAGTTTCCCTCTCCGATTCAGTCATTTCCTAAAACGAACATGTTTTCACTCGTTCACACCATAATAAACTCTAAAGCCTGACACTCTACTCTGTGGAAACAGCCTACATTACATCTCAGCTTTCCTTTCACCTCCTTTCACCTCCTTTCACCTCCTTTCACCTCCTTTCACCTCCTTTCACCTCACTGCAAAAAACAATAGACAATAAACCTTATTTTTCACTACAACACAAAGCACTGGACCTGCACCATTTCTTCACTTATTTTAAGAACAACAATCTTCAGTGTTTTAAGTCAAACAAGCACAATGTCGCCAGGGAAGTTATTTTGATTCTTATGTCTGAATTTAAGACAAAAGGTTTGGAGAGAAACAAAAACAAAACCCAACCAACAGTTTGTAATGACATGCAAAAAAATCACTGTACAAAAATTAGATGCTTATGACTCTTAGAACCTGAGATCTGCACATTTTCTAGGCTTCATAACTCAAGATCAGAGTAACGTACAGACATAATACACAAACTACAAGACATACAGGAGCTACCCCATCTAATCACTCTGACTGATCAGTGAGAGGGGGCGGGGCTAATGACATCACTCACCCATATATTGGGTATATGTGGAAAATGAGAAGGGAGGGTAGGTTTGCTCTCATTCTTTGCTCACACAGTGTTTCAGAATAAAAGTCCTGAGAAGGGATAATTATTTTATGGATTATATGGTCAAGTATTATGAACAACTTACGCACATACATTTCTGATCAAATGAAGACTTGAGTAGCCTATAATCTACTGAATACTACAAAATATACACTGTGTTGCTGCCACATATAAATGAAAATCTTTAAAAGTTTGGTCAATAAAAGTGCACCGAACTGGGAAGATAAACCTGGGGATCTAAAGGTAATGTGAAAAAGAAGTCTGTCTGTGGTGTAAGCACTGACACCGTCGGTGTAGGTAAGGGTGTGTGTAAACTCTACTGAGCTCTCAGTCACATGAAGTAATCTCACTCTGGTTTTATGAAACTAGGCTGCAGCAACGATCTATCAGTCCTGTCTGAGTCCTGTCCAGCTCTCACTCTTATTGTGTTATCATGACCAGAACCACCTCAAACACAGTCAGTAAACATGCTGCCCTGAAACTCCATGTTTAATTTACATTCAACGCAAACATAATCTGATACAGACGAGAACAATGTTCTTACAGGTGGCATGAATGAAACTGACCATTGGGGATTGTGGATACACTTAACTTACAATACACTTATTCCTAGTGATGTCCATCAAATATGAATACGTTTTAATTTAACAATTTAAAATACAAATCACCCAAACAGCTGCTGGACATGATTCCCCTGCCATACAGTATCATCTCTCTCTCTCTCTCTCTCTCTCTCTCTCTCTCTCTCTCTCTCTCTCTCTCTCTCTCTCTCTCTCTCTCTCTCTCACGCACACACACATTTACTATCATACTCTCACACACACTGTAAAACTCTCACATTCACTATAGTACTCTCACTCACACACATACACACCATTGCACTCTCTCACACTTGCAATCACACTTCTCACATAAACTATCACACTCTCTAACTCTCTGACTGTAAAACCTGCTCACTCACTGTAAAATGCTCACCCTCACCATCACACTCCCTCACTCTCAAACTCCGTCACACTCGCATCATAGTTTCACGTTCACCGTCAAACTCTCTACTACTCACCATCATACTCTCTCACACTCGCAAAGTTTATTTATATAGCGCTACACAGTACTTTCACAAAGCGCTATATAGAGGCAGCTTCACAAAGCAGCTTCACAGAAATCCGGGTCAAAGCCTCAAATGAGCAAGCCAGCGGGCAACTCTCTTACCCTCACTATCAAAGCTCATACACCATCATACTGTCTCACAATCACCTCCATGTTCTCTCACACTCACTTTTATACTTTGACGTTATCCTGAAGGGCAATGTGAGGGAATCTGACAGAGTGTGTGAGAGAGATTTGTAGTAAAATTAAGAGGTTTGATAGTAAGTGAGAGAGTATGATGGAGTGTGTGAGGGGTTTGGCAGTGAATGTGAGAGAATATGATCCAAGTGTTTGACAGGTTTGATAGTGAGTGTGTGTGTGTGTGTGTGTGTGTGTGTGTGTGTGTGTGTGTGTGTGTGTGTGTGTGTGTGTGTGTGTGTGTGTTCTGTTAGATCTTTGGCCAATTTAACAGAAGCTGTGAACAATTAGTCAGGCATCAGCTCAGCCCCATTAAAGCTTCGGTGTTTAACTCAATATCATCTGCCATCACACATTCAATTTTTCCGCCAAATGAAATATTATGTGACAATAATGTTCATGATATTAACCTTCTCTCCGTGTGGTGCTCGTCTTAACTCCTTCAGGGTCTCCCATGGCACATAGGTCTGAACAGAGGTGCCAGACTAAACCTACCATCAATGGACGATCAAAGGTGACATCAAGACATCAATTCACTTACGCAGAAGAAGGCAACAGTAAACCCCTTCTGTGGTACGAAAATCACATGAATAGACACAACTGATTAATTCACGAGATACTGTCAGAAGATGGGACTCTCAGGTTGGATGGCACTCAACCGGCTACTGATACAGAGCTGAGGTTTCCTCTGAGTACAGCTTGTGCAGATGACGTTGCTAGATCAAAACAAGCAAGCAAGGAAAATCAAAATCACCATCCGAACCTGGAACGTACAAAGCATGAATCATGGCAAGCTGGAAGTAGTGAAGATGGAAGGGGATCATCTACACATCAGCGTCCTCGGGATCAGCGGCCTAAAATGAACCGGATTAGGACACTTTTCCGTTGTCACTATTCAGGTCACAACCAGCAAAGAAGAAATGGAGGGGCTTTCATCGTCAAGAAGACGTCAATAAGACTGCTGCCGTACACAATGCGGTAAATGACCGACTGATGTAACTCCAATTTCGTGTACAACCGTTCAAAATGACAGTCATGCAGGTTTACACTCCAACAACAGACGCAAGTGAAGAAGAAAGCAATGGGTTTTAAGGTGAATGGGTTAGAAAGGTTGGAAGTGAGAAGGTGTGAAACTTGGAAACAGGAATGAAGCAGAACAGCTGTTCGACTTCTGTGAGTACAATAGTTTCTTCATGGCCAGCTCATTTTTCCAGCAAGCAAAGTGACGTCTGTACACTGGACATCACCAGATGGAGTTTACAGGAATCAAACTGACTACATTATTTGCAGCAAGAGATGGAAGAGCTCCATTTTAATTGCAAAGACATGGCCTGGGACTGGGAATAGATCACAAACACTAACGTGCAAGATCCAAGTGAAGCTGAGAAACCATCACACTCCCAAAATATGGAAAACAGCTCATTGGCCTGCAGACTGGAAAAGGTCAGTCTATATCCCAATACCAAAGAAAGGAGACAAGATGGAGTATGACAACTACTGCACAAGTTCTCTCCTTACCACACATCCGTAAAATCATGCTGAAGATCATCCAATGTAGACTAGAACCTTCCATCAAAACTGCCAGATGTGCAGGCAGGATTCGAGAAAGCCAGAGGAACAAGAGACATCATCGTAGATGCATGATGGACTTGGTCATCAGTATTTGGTCATGTGTTTCATAGACTACAGCAAAGCCTCTGATGGATGATTATGGAACATACTCAGGAAAATGGGAATATCAGAGTATTATTCTAACGCTGAATCTAGACACAGATCAAAGGTCAGGACGGAAAATGGACAAACAGAATGGGTCCTTTTTTGCAAAGGAGGAAGGTGACCAGGGATGTGATGTGGACATATAGGGAAGACATTTGGGCATAAAGGGAAGTGATGTAGACATATAGGGCAGTGATGTGGACATTTAGGGCAGTGATGTGGACATTTAGGGCAGTGATGTGGACATATAGGACAGTGATGTAGATATATAGGGCAGTGATGTGGACATATAGGACAGTGATGTGGACATATAGTGCAGAGATGTGGACATATAGGACAGTGATGTGGACATATAGGGCAGTGATGTAGACATATAGGACAGTGATGTGGACATATAGTACAGTGATGTGGACATATAGTGCAGTGATGTGGACATATAGGACAGTGATGTGGACATATAGGGCAGTGATGTGGACATATAGGGCAGTGATGTGGACATATAGGGCAGTGATGTGGACATATAGGGCAGTGATGTGGACATATAGGGCAGTGATGTGGACATATAGGGCAGTGATGTGGACATATAGGACAGTGATGTGGACATATAGGACAGTGATGTGGTTTGAATAATATGTCTGAACATTATATAAATTGCCCACAAGCTGACACACATGGCACTTAGGTGGTGCTAGAGAGTGGAGGTATTTTTCACTGGCTCTTCTTGGTCTCACCCTGCAGAGTGTGTGTGGATGTTTAGGGTGAGCAGGTGTGACCTGTAGGGCCTGTAGAGTGTCAACATTAATGAAGCTTCACCTTTAACACCTAGTCACTAAATATTCACACTGTTCACCCCCACACCCCCAAAGCACATCAGACACTCATACTATACACTGCCCCGAGTGCCCAGAACGCATGCGCATGCGCTCACACACACACACGCACGCACACACACACACACACACACACACACACACACACACACACACACACACACACACACACACACACACTCTCTATAAGGACGTACATCTGTGCAGGGAAGCCCACAGTGTAATAACACACACCTGTCCAACACATACCTGATGCAGGCAATGCTAGGCTTCAGAAGTTTGTGAACATTAGTGTTAAATCTGAACTCTGCATGACGTGTGTGTCTGCATGCTGACGTGTGTGTATACAGTGTATTCACTGTGAGGGAGCTGCTGTGTGAAGGTCAGTGAGACAGTGTGAGGGTGTGTGAGGGCTTTACTACTGCAGGTCCTCCTCTACTGTCAGAAAAGGTTACAAATGTGGAACACACACACACACACACACACACACACACACACACACACACACACACACACACACACACACACACACACACACACAGTTTGTAGGTCCTCTCTGAGGAGTGATTAGACTGATCACTGATCACCCAGAAGGGAAATGTGTGAGAGCAGAAACAGCACCTCTGTCCTCTATACCTCCACACACTCCCCTCCTCCTCACACACACTCCCCAAAAGGAGCTCCATAGTGAGTTCAGGGTCACTGGATTCACATACATGTGTATGTTTTTTGATACATGAAGAACTTGGAAGAACTGAGGACCAAAACTGATTCATGCATTAACCGTAACAGTGTTTAACCGTAACAGTGTTTAACCGTAACAGTGTTTAACTATTATATTGTTTATAATAGTGTTTAAATATTATAGTGTCTAACCCCAACAGTGTTTAACCATAACAATGTTTAACCAGAATAGTGTTTAACCATAATAGTGTTTAACTATGATAGCATTTATCTATAATTGTGTTTAACCATGTTAGTACACTACATCAACCTACACCATACCCCTTAACACCCCCTCACACTAAAACCCTACTCTCCCTCTCAACACCTCACACTGCTTAAGACCTCCGCACACCACCTTAACTAGAGCAGCTTCACACACCTCAACACCACCTCACACCTGCAACATCACACCTCATAACACCCCACAACACCACCTCACACTCAACACCCCTTCAGAACTCTTTACGGATCAGCTGACTGCATGCCTCGTCCACAGGAAGTTGGTGAGTGGGACCAAAAAGAAGTGCTCAGGGTGCCCAAAAATGGCAGACCCAGCAGTGCGTGTTCTGAACAAACTGACAGATGTGAACTGACATTGCTGATGGGAAAGAGCCAATCAGAATAGAAGCTCATCTCAGTTGCTCACGTTTAGACACAAACATCTCACACAGTTCAGGCATTCCTGCTAATATGGAGGAAACACTGTGGAACACACTCACACCCCACAATTTGCTGTGACATGCTTTAACACTTACAGTTCCCACGGGGCGGGAGGAGGGCGGGGGCATATTTTCAGCTGCTTCAGGGTATGCAAGGGAAGAGTTCCACAGAAGGTTAAGCTGCACACACACCTTTTCCTTCTGACAGGTTTGCGTGAGCAGGTTGGATGTAAAGGTGTGGGTTTGTGGGTGGTTGTGCTTGTGTGTCAGTGGCATGATCAATTAGTGCTGAGTACAAATTACTTTAAAACACACACACACGCACACACACGCACACACACACGCGCACACACGCCAAGAGGAAGAGCCAATGTCTGAGAGGATCTCCTCTTGAACGTCCCACAGCTGATTATTTTGGTGTTGTAGTTTTATACACAGCAGACAAACTAATAAAAGTATTTGGCACAAAGCTGGACTCTTTGGTGTCGGTGGCAGAGAAGAGGACTCTGAAAAAACTGCTGGACATTATGGACAATGCCAGTCTACACACTGTCATCAGCCACCAGAGGAGCCTGTTCAGTGAGAGACTGCTCCTTCCCAAGTGCAGGACCAACAGACTTAAAAACTCTTTTGTCCCGCACGCCGTCAGACTGTACAACTCCTCTCTGGGGGGGAGGAGGGACAACAGGAGGATTAAAGATGGGAACGAGTAGGAACTGTACCAACAGCTAACAGCAACCTGCAACCACCACAACACACTGGACTCTCTGTGCAATAAACAGTTTTCAAGTGCAATAATAATGTGCAATAATGTGCAAAACACCCTCATAAGGACTCTTCTTTTTTCTCTCCTGCACTATTGTCTATATTTTATATTGTAATATAGTCTGTATATTATATATTCTTTATATTTATATAGTGCTTACTTATACTAAATTATTTTTTTCTGCCTATCTTCTGCTTTCTGTATTGATGCTGCTACTGGAACATTAATTTCCCTGAAGGAACCCTCCCAAGGGATCAATAAAGTTCTATTCTATTCTATATGAATTTAGAGCATCATAGAGCTCAAGTAATGTATTACAGTCTGTCAGAATGAGCGTGTGGATCATATGAACATTATAGAGCATTATAGAGCGCCCCCTACGCTTCCTGTAGTGTATTACGTCTGTCAGAATGAGCGTGTGGATCATAAGTGAAATACAGAGTATTATAGAGCGCTCCCCTACACTTCCTCTTGTAGTGTATTACAGTCTGTCAGAATGAGCGTGGTGGATCATATGAACATTATAGAGCATTATAGAGCGCCCTTACACTTCCTGTAGTGTATTAAGGCAGTCTGTCAGAATGAGCCGTGGTGGGATCATATGAACATTATAGAGCATTATAGAGCTTCCTACGCTTTCCTGTAGTGTACATTACAGTCTGTCAGAATGAGCGTGTGGATCATATGAACATTATAGAGCATTGAGCGCCCCACGCCTCCTGTAGTGTATTACAATTGTCAGAATGAGCGTAGGATCATATGAACATTATAGAGCATTATAGAGCGCCCACACTTCCTGTAGTGTATTACAGTCTGTCAGAATGAGCAGTGGATCATATGAACATTATAGAGCATTATAGAGCCCTACACTTCCTAGGTATTACAGTCTGCAGAATGAGCGTGGATCATATGAACATTATAGAGCATTATAGAGCGCCCACGTTCCTGTAGTATTACAGTCTGTCAGAATGAGCGTGTGGATCATATGAACATTATAGAGCATTATAGAGCGCCCCTACGCTTTCCTGTAGTGTATTACAGTCTGTCAGAAATGAGCGTGTGGATCATGCTGAACATTATAGAGCATTATAGAGCGCCCCTACGCTTCCTGTAGTGTATTACAGTCTGTCAGAATGATGTGACGCAGGAACATTATAGAGCATTATAGAGCGCCCACGCTCCCTGTAGTGTATTACAGTCTGTCAGAATGAGCGTAGATCATGAATATTATAGAGCATTATAGAGCGCCCCCTACACTTCCTGTAGTGTATTACAGTCTGTCAGAATGAGCGTGTGGATCATACGAACATTATAGAGCATTATAGAGCGCCCCCTGTGGTTCCTAGATGGATGATATGTAGAACAATCTAGCTAAAACACAGGTAACTGCAACCATGAAGTGGCAGCAGTCTGGCCCAGACACAACTAATCAATCACAGCCTAGCCTGAGGAGCACAGCCTTCACAGAATTGACAGAACATCATAAAAGCACACCCAGTTGAATGCAGCTGTCGTTCTGAAACCCGTGAGTCAGCTTGGACATATTTATCTTCATTTGCCAACATAGGTGCTGGAATCAGTCTGACAGCATGAAGCCAAAGATACCAGCCAGCGTTCTGCTTTCCTGAACTCTCGCCAACACTCTACTAATCCTCACAATAACCTCTTTAGCCTTCACACTAACCTTCATTAATCCTTACTGACCCTCACAAAAACCCTCATTAAACCTCACTGACCCTCACACTAACCCTCACTAGACCTCACTCACAATCACACTAGCCCTCATTAATCCTTACTGAGCCTCAGGGTAACCCTCATTAATCCACTGACCTCAGGTAACCCTAGCTGAACCTCACTGACCCTCACACTAACCCTCATTAATCCTCACTGATCCTTACACTAACCCTCACTAAACCTCACTGACCCTCATTAAACCTCACTGACCCTCAAGCACCAACCTCATTAATCCTCACACCTCAATAATCTTCACTGACACTCAGAGTAACTTCATTAACTCTCACTGACCCCACTCAATCCTCTGACCTCATTAATCCTCACTGACCCTCATGCTAACTCCTCACAATCCTCACTGACCTCGTACATCAACCACTGCCAATCCTCACTGACCTCACGCTAACCTCTACAATCCTCACTGGAGCTCTTACACCTCACTGACCTTAAATCTAACTCCTCACACCCTCACTGAGTCTCATTAACTCACTGAGTCTTCATTAATCCTCACTGAGTCTCTAGCTAATCCTCACTGACTTGCTAACCTCATTAACTCACTGAGCCTCATTAATCCTCACTGACCCTTAAACTAACCCTCATTATCCCTCACTACAGCCCCATTAACTCACTGAGCCTCATTAATCCTCACTGACCCTTAAACTAACCCTCATTAATCCTCACTGAGTCTCATTAATCCTCACTGAGTCTCACTAATCCTCACTGAGTCTCATTAATCCTCACTGACCCTCACGCTAACCCTCATTAATCCTCACCGACACTCAGACTAACCTTCATTAATCCTCACTGACCCTCACTGACTGTCATTAATGCTTAGTAACCTCTTACAACAACCCTGACTAAGACAGTGTTACTCAGATGTGTGTGTGTGTACACGCCTTACCTCACTTACCCTTACCTGCTGAAACAAGGACATGGGTTAATTCATTTCAGCTTGCTGGCTAATAGATTTGTTGTCAACCGCCCGTTGAACCTGCCAGTCATTCAGGAGTACACAATGTGTGTGCATGTGTGTGTGTGTGTGTGTGTGTGTGTGATCCCAAACTGTTGTAGATGCACCGGTGTGATATATAGATGTCATATCTGTCCTGTGTATAGATGTGCTGTGGTCTTGCTGCAGTGGTAAGAGCATTGTCTAGTGTCTTCCAGGTCAGTGTTTGAGGGATTCAGGGTTTGTGTTTCAGATGCAGTGTAATCCTGAATGACACAGACTCACTGACCTTAATACTGAAGCCAGCCTGTCAATCTTTATAACGTTCATGAAACAGATCACACCTCAGTCACAGTGTGTGTGTGTGTGTGTGTGTTGAAACTCTAAGTACAAAACAAGCTTTAAAGAATGATCTTAAATCTTACAAAATGCAAAGTGCCCCCAGAATTAAATCACCAGCACTCCTCTACACTGTGAGGCTGTATTAATAATACACACAAAGATCTAATTATTATTGGCTAACACTCATTATCCAATAAGATCCAAGAATTAAGACTTGGATTGGATCGCAAGGTAAAATTCCTTGATCAGGATATCCCTACTGCAAATGAAGTGCCGGTGGACGGGTCAGAAAGGCCCAGAGAGCGTGTTGCAGAGGCATGCCTTCAAGTCAATGATCTCTCACCAAGATTTCAAAAGGCAGAATGAAATGTTTTTACCCTCTTGTGCCAAGAACAAGTAAGAAAGTGAAACTTTATGGAAACAGATCAACCTTTTCATCATGTTAAAAATGAGTCACTGTTATGATGTGTATCATCTGTAGGTTACTGAGATATGAAGGCTAGAAAGGCACAATGGCTTGTAAAGTGGATCAACAAAACCAGAGTAAAGTGATAACCACCCTCTGTTTCACTGGCTGTGACCTGCAGCTCAAACCCAAAGCACACACACTGGTGGAAGCAGAGTTTCTGACCTCTATACTGAACTGCTTCCTCCGGAGTTTGAATGCCAGGTCTTTGTTGTCAGGAACGTCACACACCAGACAGTTCAGGTGAGGAACCTGCCGAATGTGGAGAAGACGTGCAAGAGTGTGTACGCGCACACACACACACACACACACACACACACACACACACACACACACACACACACACACACACACAGGTAATTAAAGAAACACTGTAACCTGTCTAGTAGCCAAATGATGGTACAACAGGAGGAGTAGGTACAGTAAGAGGAAGAATGGAAGAGGAGAGAATAAGA